>JALIGW010000003.1:3657453-3779953 GCA_023053685.1 Diadophis punctatus similis | reverse complement strand
ATCGAGAGAAGACGCCTTCTTTTTCAGTATATATTTACTTATTTTGCACCTTCATTAAATAGAGAAAAAGTCCCAGTGAAACAAATCCCAATGAACGCAACTTTCTTTCTAACCCATCACAACATCCCCATCAAGTTGGGTCAAAGGCTTCCAAAAAGCAAGGAGGGAACAGTCACAGATACCTCTGAATGAAGGATCGGTCCCTAAAGTGGAAGCTATTATTGAGAAGCCCTGCTAGCTTGCCCATAGCTTTCCACATCTTGCCCCATATACCTGGGAAGGAGCAGGGTCCTTCAAAGACCTTCTCACAATAACTGAAACAGGGTAGACAGGATAGACTAGGGGCAGGGGCGGGTTCCTAATTTTTTTACTACCACTCTGTGGGCATGGCTTATTTTGTGGGTGTGGCTTGCCAGCCATGTGACCAAGTGGGCGTGGCTTCTCAGACTGCTGAAGGGAGGGGAACTGAGATATGTCCTGCCGCCCATTCCCCCTCCCCTCAGCAGCTTGAGAAGCCTCAAACGTGCAAAAATGCCTAGGATCATCACTGCACGCTCGTGGCTTCTCAGACTGCTGAAGGGAGTGGAACTGAGATAGGTCCTGTCGCCTGTTCTTTCAGCGTCTCATGCACTCCCTCAGCCATCCTCCCCTGCTTGGTCTCACTGTGGGGTAGGAAGGCAGCGCATGCGCAGTGCCGGAAACTCGGCTTCTGTGCATGCACAGAAGAAAATTTTAAAAGAAATTAAATTTTTTTAAAAGAAAATGGTGGCGCCCAGGCAACCGACCGCACCAGTACTGTGATGTCACCAGCGGGCCGCTACCGGTGCTATAGAGTGGACCGCACTGGTAGGAACCCACCACTGACTAGGGGTGTCAAACTCAAGGCCGGGGGGTCAGATCTGGCCTGCGAGGCTGCCCTGGAAACAGCAAAGGACCGGCCCGCGGTGCCTCTGCCAGTGAAAACGAGGGTTGCAGGAGGCTGTCCCAGCCAAAAACGGAGCTCGGGAGCCCGTTTTCACTTGCAGAGTGCTCGGGCCACCACAGGCGCCCCCAACACGAGGGATGTCAAGCTGGCCTCACCCACCCCGGCCCCTCGAGGTCAAACACAACCCTGATGAAATCGAGTTTGACACCCCTGGGATAGACAGATTCTTCTTCTATTCAGTGTGTTGCCTGATATAAACTGGCAACCATAAATTGGTCTGTGTATGGCTTTAAAGCAGGGGCATCCAACCTCAGCAACTTTAAGACCTGTGGACTTCAGCTATGCTGACTGGGGAATTCTGGGAGTTGAAGTCCACAAGACTTAAGGGAGGGATCAGCATGATTTGAGCCTAGAAATCTATTAGTAATCAGTGCAACAATTTTAAAGTAAGTACCGTATTTTTCGGAGTATAAGACGCACCTTTGTTTTTGGGGAGGAAAATAGGGGAAAACAATCTGCCTACCAGGTATTCATCTGGCTAGCGTCCTTAGTCTGGTCAGCTTCAGCACATTATTTTATCTCCTGGTTAGGACTTAAAAAAACCTTCTTCTGAGAGAATAACAATGAAAGAGCATGCAAGCCGGTAAGAGCTGGGAAGATCGTTAGCACCTGGTTAGGGCTAGAAAAAAACTTATTCGGAGCAAGTAGAGCAATGAAAAAAAAATTCTGCAAAGACTTAGGGCTGGAAAAACATTCTTTGGAGAGAGTAACAATGAAAAAGCCTGCAAGGTAAGAGCTGGGAAGATCTGTTAGCACCTAGTTAGGGCTGGAAAAAAAAAGCTACATTCGAAGTATAAGACTCACCTGAATTTTCAGCCACTTTTAGGGAGGAAAAAGGTGCGTCTTATACTCCGAAAAATACGGTATTCTTTTGCACTGAGGGGGAACAGACAACACTTAGGCCACTGCCTGGCAGCCCCAGATTGATTGTGTTAGAATAGACAACTGAGTGACAAGTACAGCCTGAGCTACTGTTGCCAGGTTATTTTGGTCTAATTCAGGGCCATAAACTGAATTGCCAGCCAAAGCTGAGGGAAGACTTTGCTACCCTTGGGTTCCATCTGCTGTTTGTATGATGATACAAAAGGCTATACCCTAATAAATGATTGGCTCACTCAGCCTACTTTCCAGCTACCAATTAAGTATTACAGCTTCATGATCTGGCTTACAATCTTTATATTTTATTTATTTATTTATTTGTCAAACATGTATAGGATAGTAGTAGTTTGTATAAACATAAGTAAAAAGTAACGATAAAAGAGGACAATAGGACAGCAGGACAGGGACGGTAGGCACAGTGGTGTGAGGTCGACTGTAGACAGTCTAACGTTAAAGTTTTTGGGGTTTGGGGAAGAAACCACAGAGTCAGGTAGTGCATTCCAGGCATTGATCACTCTGTTGCTGAAGTCGTATTTTCTGCAGTCGAGTTTGGAGCGCTTTACATTTAGTTTGAATCTATTACGTGCTCGTGTATTGTTGCTTGAACTGAAAAAAAAGCACACCCGTGCTAACTTACTCTGCTTCATTTCATAGTACTTATTCCTTTTGCAGCTAACCTGTTAAATTAGATTAAAAACTACAACAACACTAACACAGTTAGTAGGCAGAGTCCCAGAATAACTGAGTCTGTGACTTTTAATAGTCTTAGGAGGCAAATTGAAGATGCTAGATTATAGAAGAGAATATTTACATAGAAACATAGAAAGCTGATATTAGTAAAAGATCAAGTGGTCCATCAAATTTGCCCTTTGAGATGTTTTAAAATTTTATTTAAATTTTATTTGTTAATGTTTGTCAGCTGATGGACATGTGTTCATTCCAATCATGTTTAAACTCAATTACTGATGATTGGAGGTTGGTTCCACACCTCCACTATTTCTTTTCAGTGAAGTAATACTTCCTAACATTACTTTTGAACTTGTCGCATGTCACCCCAAGTCCTTCTTTTCACTAGACTAGACATACCCAGTTTCTGCAACTGTTTTAGCTCCCTAATTACCCTTGTTGCTCTTCACTGCACTCTTTTTTTCTTTCTCTTTATTTACAAGTATTGTAGCTTAATATATCTGGAGGCCTAGCACAGTTTTTTTAAACCAGATAACCTCTTTCACAACAGAACTCAGCCCCGTAGGACAAATCCTGGTCATCAACGAGGATTAATGACTCTCCTATCTGTAATATTAAGTAGGATTTCCAGCGATTAAAACCTTGCTTAATGTCATTTTGCTTTGTCTTCTAATTGAACCTGATTTCCTCTATTCAGCTCACTTTTGATGTTCAGGACAAAATTAACAAAGAAAAGCTAGCAAATTCCTTCAATATCATCATTCAGATTCAGGATATAAATGACAATGCACCTCAGTTTTCCCAACGGGAATTCAATATCACCATCAAAGGAAATTACCACAAAGGTGAGTAGCCTTTAAAATCTGGGCAACATCAGATAGGATTGCAGCTGGTAGATTCTTGTCCTTTTTTCTTCTTCTTTCTCTTACTTGACAGCTAAGTAGAAAAAGACATCCATTCCTACATAGACATAAAAGAAATATTTATCTTCTAATTACATTGTGTGCATTTTTATAGGGAGCTAATAGGGTTTTTTCCCCCGAGGTTTTCAATCATTTTCAATTTCTGGGATTTTTCACTGTCAAAGTAAATTTAAAATCCCTTTCTGCTGAAATTATATTTCTCCCTATTCTTTTCCAGCTACAAATGACACAATAATGCACAATCTGTACTGTAAGCCACACAGGGAATATCCATTGAATGCATTGTTTGGGTGCACACTTCAAGGTGCATCTAATTTCCTTCCTAATTTAACAAGGGGACATAACCAAGTTCCTTTCCACAATCAACTATGGGTCCGTTTTGGTACTGCAACTGAAATAATTACTGATATACTCTCAGCTTATCATCCCTACATAACAGAATAACCCCTCTGATAGCAAAATATCCAACAAACAACAATGCATTACTGAATGTTCAATATAGCAATGTTTCTAAAAGAAGTATTAACGGTATTGTAAGGATTGTAATTTATCATCTTCTGTTATTGTACTTAATTTTCACACACGCACCCTTTTTACATACTAATGAGTGTTTTTATTTTAGACTTTATTAGTTGGATACTTGATACCTTATCTATGTATGTTAAATGTTGGCATTTTCATGTAATAAACCCTATTTATTTGCATGCCTTCAAATCAGTGTTTACTCCTGGTGACTTCCTGGACTAATCCCTACAGTTTCTTTGGCCAGGTTTTTTGGAAATGGTGGTGCTATTGTCTGCTTCCCAGGGCTGAGAAGCAGTGGTGAAATCCAATTTTTTTTACTACCGGTTCTGTGGGCGTGGCTTGGTGGGCGTGGCTTGGTGGGTGTGGCAGGGGAAGGATACTGCAAAATCTCCATTCCCACCCCACTGCAGGGGAAGGGTATTGCAAAATCTCCATTCCCACCCCACTCCAGGGGAAGGATACTGCAAAATCCCCATTCCCACCCCACTCTGGGGCCAGCCAGAGGTGGTGTTTGTCGGTTCTCCGAACTACTCAAAGTTTCTGCTACCGGTTCTCCAGAACCTGTCCAAGCCTGCTGGATTTCACCCCTGGCTGAGAGACTGGAACTGACCCAAGACCACCCAGCTGGCTTTGTGCCTAAGATGGGACTAGAACTCAGTTTCTAGCCTGATGCCGTCACCACTATATCAAACCAGTTCTCTTACGGTCTATATGAAGTCAAAATCTAAGACTAGATTTTCCTTTATGTGGCAAAATTCATATGGTGTTCTTTTCTAGACAGAAACCCTACATGTTGTGTAGGTTATACCTTTGTAATGGGCACTTGTGAAAACGTTTTCTCTCCATAGATTTCGATTAAATGTATGACATTGCTCTAATGTGCTTTATTTTTTTTCTATTGCAGGTCAAAACTTTTACAGAATGACAGCATTTGACTCAGACCAAAAAGGCACTGCAAATTCTGAAGTGGTGTATTCTCTGATTTTGCAGACGCCTCGACTAAGGTTGCCTCTCTTCGTTATTAATTCCTCTAGTGGCTCCATGAGCATTACACAATGCTTGGATTATGAGGTACCGTCCTTAGAAACAAAGTTTGTCCTTAGAACCAAAGTCATAATTAGTTGCATGAGTTCTGTGCCTTGGCATGCATGTGCTCCAGTAAAACTATCCAATAAAATTTGATTGTTGATTTTGTCTTTTAGTCTAGCATCTAACATTAATCCACCACCTTAAGCTAAATACTTATCTTAGTTCTTTTGAGTGTTGTGGATGAACAATTTAATGAAATGGTAAGTTGAAGGATAGAAATTGTATTTGGTGCCAGACAATGGGCTAAATTTATTTGTTAGAGAGTCAAAGAGACCAGAAGTCCATTTTCTCTTAGCTGACGCAGCATGACTTGTGAGATGGAAGGATGAAATAAGAGGTTAAAAATAATGTTTATGAACCCAAGATGCTGGAAATGTAAACAGGTACATGGCACATACTATCATATGTGGTGGTCTTGCCCAGGGGCAAGAGGATACTGTAGCATGATTAGGACATGGTTACAAGAAATGACAGATTCCGAAATTGAATTTAAACCAGATATATATATATATATCGACAGAATATACATATAACCCTTTCCTGGTGAAGAGCTGATTGGGAACAGAACCTTGTGGCTCAGAGGTTAATCTTCTGACTTTCAAGCAGACTGCCCAGGTTCAATTCCCACTACGGGTATGGCTATCTGACGAGAGCAAAATAGCTCGAAATAGATCTATAATAGTCTCCCTTTATTTTCATTTATCAGCAAAAAATGTTACACATATAGACAATATAGTTTGTCGACTATAGAAAACTGCCTGGATGGTCCCAGGAGGGGCTGAAAGGCAAAAGGAAGCTGTGATGTTTCCTTCCATACACCAGGATGACTCGACAGAATAAACATATAACCCTTTCCTGGTGAAGAGCTGAATAAACATATAACCCTTTCCTGGTGAAGAGCTGATTGGGAACAGAACCTTGTGGCTCAGAGGTTAATCTTTTGACTTTCAAGCAGACTGCCCAGGTTCAATTCCCACTACGGGTATGGCTATCTGACGAGAGCAAAATAGCTCGAAATAGATCTATAATAGTCTCCCTTTATTTTCATTTATCAGCAAAAAATGTTATACATATAGACAATATAGTTTGTCGACTATAGAAAACTGCCTGGATGGTCCCAGCAGGGGCTGAAAGGCAAAAGGAAGCTGTGATGTTTCCTTCCATACACCAGGATGACTCGACAGAATAAACATATAACCCTTTCCTGGTGAAGAGCTGATTGGGAACAGAACCTTGTGGCTCAGAGGTTAATCTTCTGACTTTCAAGCAGACTGCCCAGGTTCAATTCCCACTACGGGTATGGCTATCTGACGAGAGCAAAATAGCTTGAAATAGATCTATAATAGTCTCCCTTTATTTTCATTTATCAGCAAAAAATGTTACACACACACACACACACACACACACACACACACACACACACACACACACACACATATATATTGGGAATTATTAGAGGACAATGGACCAAAGAAAACCAATATTTGATAATACATATTTTAACTGCTGCTAGAATAATCTTCGCCCAAACATGGAAAGATGAACGGAGAACATGATAATAGCTGTTCTTATATGTGTTGTACGCTGCCCTGAGTCCCTAGGGAGTAGGGCGGCCTATAAGAATCGCTAAATAAATAAATAATAAATAAATAAATAAATAAATAAATAAATAAATAAATAAATAAATAAATAAATAAATAAATAATGATGGATTGCGCAGAAATGACAAAACTGACGCTAGAATTACAAAATTGTGAAGAGAAAGAATTTTACACAGTGTGGGAAAAATTCTACAGTTGGTTAGAAATCAGAAAGAATAAGAAAATTTCTAAATGATTGTAAATGTAAATATTATATAAAATGACAATATGATGGAATTATATATATGTATAGTGACTTTGAACCGATGTCACAGGAATGAAAAATGTGAATATGTATATGTTTTGTTTTTTAAACGTTTTAAAAATTTAATAAAAATTATTTAAAAAAACCTAATGTTTCACACATCTTGCAGAATAAGTGACTAGAAATGAGTATAAATTTTTTGTTGTAATGAACTTACAAAATTATACCCAATCATACAGCACAATCACTCCAGTTTCCCCAATAAAATGCTTCTCCAGCTAAGTTTTAACTTGTGGCTATAGAATATTAATGCAGATACAGGACATATAGAGTGAATGTATGAACTACATACGTTAATACATGAGTCAAAGTGATGCTTAGCTGTTTGAAGGAACAGAGACTGTATGTGTCCCAAAGGTGCTTTTTCAAGAGGCAACTGGACTTTCTGTTTTTTCTTTGAAGACGTTTCTCTTCTCATCCAAGAAACCTCTTCAGCTCTGACTGGATGATGGGGAATGGAAGGATTTGTACTCCTTGCAGACAGCTGGTCATTTACATCCTTTTAGCGAGTCATTAAGATCACCTGGAGGTTTATCTGAGTCCTCAGGGTCACCTGAGTGGTGCAAATGGGTGTGGACCCTTCTTGGAACGGTTGAAAGGGCTGTGTTATAGATTGGAGATAGATGATGTCATATATTCCTCCCCCTCTGATAAGATAAGGCTGACATAGATGGACTCTTTGACCCCTCTTTCAAACCAGCTGGTCCTTTCAACAGTTCCAAGAAGGCTCCACAGCCATTTGCACTACTCAGGTGACCCTGATGACACAGATAAACCTCCAGGTGACCTTAACAACTTGCTAAAAGAATGGAAATGACCAGCTGTCTGCAAAGAGTATAAACCCTTCCATTCCCCACCATCCAGTCAGAGCTGAAGAAGCATCTTGGATGAGAAGTGAAATGTCTTCAAACCCCCCCCCCCTAGAAAGTCTGGTTGTCTCTTGAAAAAGCACCTTTGGGACAACCATGACCTGGATGACTGAGAATCTCCATAGACAGAGATTGTATGTATTAAACTCGGGTATCTCATGCAGTCTGCTTAATTGTGTTCTTACATCTTGACACTATTTTTAGATAGGGTTAGCAAAATCAATCTTCTAATTTTGTAAAATTAGAAGGATAATAGTAATATCAAATTTGATTAAAAAAAGACCCTGTTTTTAAAATTTTACTGTCTTTAAGGCCAATAGGAATTTCACAGTTCTGATCGTGGCTTCAGATCTTGGATCTCCACCCATGTCATCAACTGCAACAGTCAATATTGCTGTGGAAGATTCGAATAACAATTTGCCTGTATTCACCCAAAAATATGTAAGATGTTTAAGATAACTACTAACAGTGTGAGAGAATTTATGCTGGACACAGCCACAAAGAGTAAAACCATCTTCCTTTAACTCACATTTTCAAGCTCACAGAACAAGATTTATATATCATGGTTTCCTTCTGATGTGATTGCTTTTGTAATGGATAAAAGGACATGCATGTTTTGAGAGGCTGCTGAAATGCAATTACAAGATTTTAGATTTAGATTTAGATTTATTATTAGAGTTGGAAGGGACCTTGTAGGTCATCTAGTCCAACCCCCTGCTCAAGCAGGAGTTCCTACACCATTTGAGACAGATGGCAGTCCAGTCTCTCCTTGAAGGTCGCAAGTGTTGGGGCTCTCACGACCTCTGCTGGCAAGCTGTTCCACTGGTTGATCGCTCTCACTGTCAGAAAGTTTCTCCTCACTTCCAGGTTGAATCTCTCCTTGGTCAGCTTCCATCCGTTATTCCTTGTTTGGCTTTCTGGTGCCATAGAGAACAGCCTGACCCCCTCCTCTCTGTGGCATCCCCTCAAGTATTGAAACACTGCTATCATGTCACCCCTGGTCCTTCTCTTCGCTAGACTGGCCAAGCTCAGTTCCTGCAAACGCTCTTCGTATGTTTTATTTTCCAGACCCTTTATCATCCTGGTTGCTCTCTTCTGCACTTTCTCTAGAGTTTCAATGTCTTTTTTGTAGTGTGGTGACCAAAACTGGATGCAGTACTCTAGGTGTGGTCTGACCAAGGCTTTATAGAGTGGTACTAGTACCTCTCTGGTCCTTGATTGTATCCCTCTATTTATGCAGCTCAGGACTGCGTTGGCCTTTTTGGCTGTTGCTGCACACTGCTGGCTCATATTTAGTTGGCTGTCTACCAGGACTCCGAGATCCCTTTCGCAATCGCTGCTATTGAGTGTGGTTTCGCCCAGTTTGTATGTGTATTTTTGATTCTTCTTGCCTAGGTAGAATTTTTTGATTCTTCTTGCTAGGTAGAGTTCTGGCCAATATGGCCACTGATGGAGGATCCTGGGATCTGTAGTTCAACAATATTTGGAAAATTATTGCCCACCTTGATATGCCATATTGTATGATTGGGGTGAAAAAAGTAAAGATTATAGCCCTAATGCTCCCACAAACAGTGTATGGGAATACCCTACGTGGTATGGCCATTTTCTGTGACATCATTAATGACTTATAGTTCCAATTATGAAGGTATACAACATGGAAATTCTCTTGATTTTTCTTCATGGGGAATGGAACAATGGTAATTCCCTCCCCCCCCTTAAGCACATGGTTTTCCTGCATCAGAAGAATCCACAGTAACCATTTAATTTAGAAAAGAAAGTCACTATTTGTTCATATCAGGAAAGAACAGTAGGGATGTTACTGGAATGGAGGTGCTTCACTTTTTGCCTTTTCAAGGGTTGTCTTGCCTTGTCATTTCAAGCTCCATGTATCTTCTGCCTGCATAACCCAACTTTTGTCTCTTAGTCACGCTATTGCAGTGCTTCTCAATTATTTTCTGTTACGCCCCCCCCTAGGAAGAAGTAAACATTGTGCGCCCCCCCAACTCTCCACCAGGACAATTGTTTGCAATATTTGGCACGTGTCCGCTGCCAACATTTTTAGACACAGTAAACATACCGGTCTTTCCTCATCTCCCACCATAGTCACAGTGAAGCCAAGCGCTACATACACTTCGTCGTATTTCCTCGTCTTAGCTTTCGGGAGACTTAACGTTTGTCTCATTATCTCCGTCTCTCTCCTCCTTTCTTTTCATCCCTCTTAAATATTTTTCCATGGTGTCTCTTAAGGGTTTGTTATCTGCACTTCATATCTCCTGCTCTGTGCTGTGTGCTATTGTTCGATGCAAAAAACCCCTACTCCCTGCGGCAAAAAAAAAAAGCATGTTCCCCGGGGTCATGCGCCCCCCCTGGCATCGCTCCGCCCCCCCCAGGGGGGGGCGCCCCACTATTTGAGAAGCACTGCGCTATTGCAAGACAGACACAAAGCCAGAAATTATGTGTCAGAGAACTCTTTCTGTGTCTTCCAAGTATCATGCAGATGTCCCAGAAGGCACATCCGAAAGCGACATCCTTCGCCTCAAAGTGGAAGACAAAGATAGTCCTAATACACCTGCTTGGAGAGCCAAGTATACCATAAGAACAGGAAACGAAAGAGGAAACTTTGATGTTTTTACGGAATCTACAACTAATGAAGGCATTTTACGTGTTGTCAAGGTAAGGCAGGCTGACAAAGATAGAGATAAGATTTCTAGAATCTAGAATTGGCCATACTGACTATGGATGAGGGAGCTGCAATGCCAATTCTCTAGAAGACATCAGATTTGGGAAGAAGCTAGAGGAAACCAGGATTTATTAATGGAAACTCTTGTGGTTTGGTTTTTCTTTTTTCAGCCTTTGGTCTATGGTAGCCTTTCCGTGAGGAGACTTGTTATTGTTGTGGAGAATGAATTGCCCTTCTTTTTATGTGAAGGAGGCCTCCAGCCACCATTTTCTGAAGTCTCAGTGAACATTAATATCACCATTCAAAACTATGCCCCTCAATTCATTCCTCCAGTTCATCATTTTAAATATCAAGAAGGGGTCAAGGCTGGTACTACACTTGTGACATATAGAGCTCATGATTCAGGCACAGCACAAGATAAAATCAGGTAAGTGCTTATGGTTGGTGTTCCTTTGTGAGTGTTATTGGAGGATTGTTGCTTCCTTACATTTCTTCCTTAGAAAAAGCTTCTTCTAGACCAGGAATGGCCCCTTTACAGCATGTGAACTTTAATTCCCAGAACTCCTGAGCCAGTCATGCTGGTTCAGGAATTCTGGGAGATGAAGTCCACTGGTGGTAAAGGGGTGATAGTTGTTTCATGCAGTTTAATTAAAATGCTCTACAAGCCATCATTGAGGCCAGGGATGAAATCCTCCCGGTTCGGGGGGGGGGCGGTCGGTCGTCATCGAGCCGATAGAGATGATAGCGATTGCAGCGCGAGCCTTCCCCCACCCGCTTCCCCCGCCTGCCTGGACGCCGCCATTTGGGTTCTTTTACCCTCTGCGCATGCGCAAAGCGTTCTGCGCGTGCACAGAGGGTAAAAGAACCCAAATGGCGGCATCCAGGCAGGCGGGGGAAGCAGGCGGGGGAAGGCTTGTGCTGCAATCGCTATCGTCTCTATCGTCTCTATCGGCTCGACGACGACCGACTGGCCCGCCCCAACCGGGAGGATTTCACCACTGAAGCCATCATGAAATACATCAGGAACAGGAAATGCATCTCAAGAACAATAGAGATGAATCCTAGAGTAACAGGAAACAACTACACTAGAGAGGAATGAAAAAGCTGTATATAAGGTAGACATAACACCTGTAACAATAGTTATCCACCTCTGTTCTGGACCATATCCTTTTCAGAGTAGTAGCCAAGCAGATCCTGGGCACTAAAAATATATTTTTTCCCTGTAAGCTTCACCAGACTTTTTTACTTTTAGACAGAGGAACTTCGTTATTATTATCTTTAATTTTTTTCTTTATAAAACATGAAAACAAAGTGAAATATTTTGGGTCTTCAGGTCAAATCTATGTGGGCCTAGTAATTTCAAAGCCAGATAAAAATACTAAATTAGGACAAGTTTAACTTGTAAGTTTGGGAAAGAATTAAAGATGCTCCTTAACTTACGGTAATTGAAAAATCTAAGATTTTGACCAGGAGATATTACAAACTAGCGTGGAATCCATCCCACTAAACCTTGTTGTATGGGGAATGATTTCCTATAATTATAAGCACAGGTGAACACATTTCACCTGCTCAAATACGCTTTCATTTGTTCTTTAAAAATTTCAGGATTAATCTCTGACACTAAAGATTGAAAATAATAATAGGCTATGTTTATTAAACTACTTTGTGAAACTAATCAGGCTGCAGTAGCCTTCTCCGGTCTGTCAATCTCCAAATGTATTTGAACCACAGTTCCACAAATCACCAGCCAACCTGGTATTTTTAAAGATGTATATAAAACTCTAGGCTGAGGAACATTGGCCAGGATATTTAATTTCTAGTCAGGGCGGAGAGTAGGAGCCAAACTCTACACAGCTATCCATTAAGTTTATCATTCAAATTTAAAACATTTGCTTGTTTTAAGATACAAAATTGGATTTGATCCAAGTGGTTGGCTGACAATCAGTGAATATTATGGAATTGTGACAATAGCAAAAACTCTTGGTAGAGAATTTCTATATATGAATAAAACCATTCTGATTCACGCCATTGATGATGGTAAGTGCCTTCTTTCTTTTCAATCTCTGAATTCTTGAAGATAGGCAAGGTCAAGGTTCGGCAAACATTCAAAGTCATCCCTGTCTAATACACTTTTCAGAATTGGTTCTCTTTGTGTGTGATGTAAAAGTTGGAGAGTTTCTTTTTCAGGCATGAATTTTTCGAGTCTTGGTGCAAGGATTGATATGTTCCTTAGGGTCTGTGAAGCAAGACAGCATGGAGCACATGGTTAGATTGCCAAGTTACATTCTGTGCTCTGAGGTTGTGAACACTTTTAGCTACAAGATTTAATTACCCCAGAGGAAAATGTGAACAAATTGATCAGGAACTGAAATCTCCATCATTGGCAAAGCTAGTTATGCTGTTGAGGTGTTCATCCAGTGCCTGGAAGCTATGAGCATCTGTAGGGAGAACAACCATCTTCAACAAAATGAGTAGCTGTGGGGTATTACACCCTAATCAGAGGAGGTACACAACTTGAGAATCCTTCTAGTCTAGAGTCATAGTTCCTGCTTAAAGAGGTGGGCTTTGGCAGACATCTGTCTTATGCATCAGTTGCACCTGTTTCTAGATAAGGAGGCTCTGCTCATAATCATTCATTACATTCATAATTATCTATGGGATAACAGCAATGTGTTTTACTGCCCTTAAAATACATTTGGAAACTTCAACTGGTCCAAAATGCACAGTTCTGGGCACATCACAGTTCATGTATACCAGTGGTCCTCAACCTTTGCAGCTTGGTGGCCTGGTGGTGGCGGGGAGAAGGGAACTGGACCAATCAAGTGGTGGGCTGGCATGCACATGTACTGTATTCATGCACAGCTCAAGTTGTACAAGTTGAGCTATGTGCACATGTGCATGCATGCCAGCCTGCTGTTCATGCAAGTTGAGCTGTGCGCATGTGCTCCAGCCCACTGTTCACATGCCCAGTTGCGAATAGGCCAGGGCCCTAGTCTATACTATACTGGTGTTGTACACAGCTTTGCCAGCTCCCAATCTGCTTCCAGGTGCAATTCAAAGTGCTGATTATCACCTTTAAAGTCCTTTATGGCAGAGAACCATGTTATACTCCTCTCTTCAAGGTTTTCTGTCCCCCACCAGATCTGACAGGGCAAGATCATGGCATGTCATCTGGTGGGACTTAGGAGACACGCCATCTTTGTCGTGGCATCCACCCCAGGGGCGGGTTGCTCTCTTACCGGTGCGCTGCACAGGCATCACCACGTTTTGTGCACTCACGTGCTAGCTACACATGCACCCCCCCTTGTGCAATTTTTCTTCCTGCGCATGCGCGGAAGCAAAATTACACCGAAATCTCACAAGGGGACGCGCGTGCGCGCAAGATTGCAGCAATTTTTTGCTTCTGCGCATGCACGGAAGCAAAAAATCACCGAAATCTCTCTCAGATTTCGGCGTGATTTTGCTTCTGCGCATGCGCAGGAAGGAAAAAAAGCCCAGAAATTCTGAAAAAATGATGGCGGCTCCTAGGGACTGACAACTGACCGCACCGGGTCGGTAACCTCTTGGTGACGCCATCAGCCCGCCGCTACCGCGATAGAGTGGACCGCACCGGTAGGAACCCACCACTGATCCACCCTATCTAAAAAGCACCCCCAAATTCCAAAAGACCTGAAGCTCTACTGCAAGGCTGTGAAGACCTGGGCTGGGCTGGGCTGGGCTGGGCTGGGCTGGGAACACTGGCTTATCCTAGTATAGGTGTGATTTCTGTTGTGAGCCTATTAAAAGGTGCCTTGGTTATAACATTATTATTTTAATTGCTCTTGTATTTTGTTGATAGACGTTTTGTGTCTCTGTCTGTGTGCATTGAAGATTGTTCTTGGCAGTTCAGGGTGATGTAGTGTATGTAAGACAGGTGGCCATGCATATTTCAAAAATAACTAAAACGAAATCCACTATTAAATTCTGGAGCACTCTTGTTTTTTTCCAGATCATTTGTTCTGGTCTGTTATGTGAGGTGTTGTGTGTATGGCCAGGAAAAAACTATTTGACTTTGTTGGATTTATATTTATTTCATTAATTGAAATACAACACTTAATGGAATTCATCTTAATAATTCAACTATTTCCTTATTTTATGGTATTGCAAACTTGATGGCAACTTGCAGCTGCTTTTAGAGTTTGGGGATGCTGCATACAAACCATACATCTAAACCAGTGTTTCTCAATCTTGGCAGTTTGAAGATGTGTGGACTTCAACTCCCAGAATTCCCCAGCCAGCGTTGCTGGCTGTGGAATTCTGGGAGTTGAAGTCCACACATCTTCAAACTGCCAAGGTTGAGAAACACTGATCTAAACTATATGGTCTTCTCTTAGTTTGAAGGCTCCTTCCTGCTTCCATCCACTGTTTCTTAAAATTAAAATACTTCTTTTCTTTTCCAGGTATTCCACCATTAACTGGCACAGGTACCATCCAACTTTACATCAGTGCTTCAGAACTGATTAAAATACCAAACTTGATGATATGTGAGGGAAAAGGACTTGGTCCTTTCACTATAACAGCTAAAGTCGAAGATTCGAGTCCATATATAGGATCTTTAACATTCCAATTGGAAGATGCCTTGGGGAGTACTCAAAACCTCTGGAGATTGGGAAAGAGCTTTGGTAAATGGCTGCTAATTGGGAATTATCATGTCCTTTGATTTTACCTCTTGAGAAGATTTCTCCTGGGAATGGAGAAGAATCATTGAAGATTGTCAGCCCTTCAAGGCAGGCCAGGTCAAAAAAACAAACAAACATCATTTGCTCTCTCTGAACATATGTGATGGGCAGAAATTTTAGGGAATTCTTCTGACAACCAAGGACTACCTAGGTGATAAATAACATATTTTTTTTATTACACTGGACATCAGAGCCACAGTGGCACAATGGTTAGAATGCAGTACTGCAAGCTAACTCTACCTGCTGCCAAGAGTTCGATTCTGAACAGCTCAAGGTTGACTCAGCCTTCCATCCTTCAGAGGTCGGTAAAATGAAGTCCCAGATTATTGAAGTCAAGATGCTGAGTTTGTAAACTGCTTAGAGAGGGCTGCAAAGCACTATGGGTTGGTATAGAAGTCTAAGTGCTATTACTATTGCTATCGACACTATTTTTCAGCTAGACTCATAGTTTTGTTTTCCAAATGAGTCTTTGTTTGATTTTGATCAGGAAGGTGGGGTTAAAAAAAAGGTAAACATCAGATCTGCTTTCTCTATAGACTTCGTACTGTGTATCAGGTAGAGGGACAGTTGCTGTGTGGACATATTTCTGAGTTCAGGAACCCTATGATTATTCCAAGATGCTCCCTGAGTACTCAAAATATGATAAAGAAATGCCCACCAGAAACTTGTGATTTTGTAAAACCACAGAACATTACAGCAGCCTTCCATGTTCTTGCACATGGAAGTGAAATTTCACAAGAAGTTGATATTTGCTGGCAATTTCAGCTTCTTTTATATGTGCATGTGACATGATATGATGGGTCTCCTGATGTTCCTTTTTACATCTTAAGAGGATCCTGACACTAGATTATACATGGTCCTCTTTTGGGCATTTAATTTCCTTTGGGAGCTAAGGAGTTCCCAAAGAAACTAAGGAGTTAATAAGCTCACTCTTGGAATACTGCATTCAGTTTGGGTCACCACATTATTAAAAAGATTTTGAGACCCTGGAAAAAGTGTAGAGAAGAGCAACGAAGATGATTAGGAGACTGGAGACCAAAAAAAAATAATATGATGAACAGTAGCACGAATTGGGTAAGGTTAATCTAGTGAAAAGAAGGACCAGGAGAAACATGATAGCAATGCTCTAGTATTTGTGAGACTGCCACAAAGAAGAGGGGAGTTACCGTATTTTTCGGAGTATAAGACACGCCGAAGTATAAGACGCACCTTAGTTTTGGGGGAGGAAAACAAGGAAAAAAGCCCTCTGCCTCCCAGCAATTTGCCAAACAGCAAACAGCAAACAGTACATATGATATACACTGTTTGCTGTGTATTTCTGTGCATGTGTGCTTGACCCATAGAAATAGCAAAGAATTGGAGAAATGTACATTAATCCCAGAAAGTTTTCTTAAATGTAATCACACTAACTCCTCCCAATTATTTAAATAGATCTACTCCAAACATGACTAAGTCAGGGTTTAATTCAGCTACCTTATTTTAATACTAATACTTAATACTAAAACAGGACATTTCAGATTATACTTTTACAGATCTTTAAAATTGATGTGGCTTTCTGGAAGTATACATTATTCTCTGCTATTTAAAAGAAGATACAATAGCACTGGGCCTCTTCAGAGCAAGAATTTATTTTAAAAAGCTTCTTCATTTTGTTAAGTTGTCTAGAACAATAATAAAGCAGTCTTTAAAAAATAAGTCTTATAATTTGAACACTCTACAAACATTTAACAAAATAGCATATTAACAGAATCTGCCTCTACCTAGGATAGAACTCACAACCTCCTGATTGTGAGGCAAGAGCTCTACCTCTAGGCCACAGCAGCTATAGCTTACCTCCTTGCAATTTCAGCAGTCTAACATTGCCAGCAGTTTATCTCCCAGCAATTTGTCTCATTACAGCCACCATAGTTAGTTTCATTTTACCACGTGGCTTACAAGCCTCAGTCAGCTGTAGGTCGGGAGGCAGATAATCTCTTATTGTGCTAATCAGGCTTTGCCCTGTTTGCTGCAAAGAGGTAAATTGCTGGGAGGCAGAGGCCAAAGGGTGGGGGTGGCTGGGTGGGGCTACATTCGGTATATAAGACGCACCCAAATTTTCACCCTCTTTGGGGGGGGTTAAAAAGTGTGTCTTATACTCCGAAAAATATGGTAATCTATTTTCCAAAGCACTAGAAGGCGAACCTATTTTCTAAAGCACCAGATGGAACTAATCAAAGAGACCTAGAAATTTCTCCAACCTAGTGCTAAGGAGAAATTTCCTGACAGTTAGAACAATTAACCAATGGAACATCTTCCCTTCAGAAGTGGTAGGTACTCCATCGCTGGAGGCTCTTAAGAAGAGACTGGACAGCTATCAGTCTGAATTGGTATCGGGCAGGGGTGGGCAAACTATGGTTCTTTGAGGACCTGTGGACTTCAACTCCCAGAATTCCTGAGCCAGCCATGCATGCATGGCTGGCTCAGGAATTCTGGGAGTTGAAGTCCACAGGTCCTCAAAGAACCATAGTTTGCCCACCCCTAGTATAGGGTCTCCTGCTTGAGCAGGCGGTTGGACTAGAAGACCTCACAGGTGCCTTTCAACTCTGATATTCTATGATTCTATGAGTGTTCAAAGTATGTAGGAAGGAATGGGATCCTGGGATGAATCACTTTAAATATTAATGCAGGGTGCAATTTTTAATAATGTTTATTCCTTTTCTTTGCTATTATGTCAGCAGTCCCATTAAAGCAGGGCTGTCAAACTCACGGCCGATGGGCCGGATGCGTCACATGTTGGCCATGCCTACGCCTGGTTTAGCAAAGGGGGAAAAAGTCCACATACATCACATGACGACACCATGACAACGTGAGTTTGACACCCCTACATTAAAGGCTTCTAAGCAGTGGGTGTTAGAATTCATTTCTTCAGAAGTATTCAAGGCAGGCTGGATAGCTAATTCAACTTGTACGAGTTTTCTCTGGAGCTTTTATTAAAAAAACTCAACCAGCTCCGAACATTTAAAGTATTCTTACTCCTGTGGGTAGCACTTGAAATGCATCAAGCTGCTAGTCTTTATTTCAATATTAGCACGATAATCTTAGCAAGGATGTGACCGTTGGGGAATGATGGATGTTTTCGTTTCTTTCCTCTGTTTTGTAGGTAACTCGGTTCAACTTTTTATGGTGAAAAACCTCTCTCCTGGCGATTACTCGGTGCCTCTCCTTATACGAGACTTACAAGGGGTTTTTAGGCAACAGGCTCTGAATGTCCAAGTATGCTCTTGTTCAGATGGGATCAAATGTGAGATCGCCTATACACAGAAACTATCATCGGGAGGAATAATTGGCATAACTGTGACTATATTTCTATTACTGATATGTGAGTAATGTATTTATATATTGCTTAGTAGAAAACCCTGTGCCATTTTGTAATTGTGTGTTATGCCTCTACTGTGAATAGGTACTCTACTTTAGCTCAGATATTCAGATTAACAGAGTTGGAAGGGACCTTGCAGGTCATCTAGTCCAACCCCCTGCCCAAGCAGGAGACCCTACATCTGCCTCTACCTAGGATCAAACTCACAACCTCCTGATTGTGAGGCAAGAGCTCCACCTCTAGGCCACAGCAGCTGAGTCTGCCTTTAACTTTTCTGAAAGACCTGAATGATGCTGTCTCCTCTGGGTGTCAACACTGGGGGAGGGGGGGAGGGCTGCTCCAAGTTCTCCCTTGCTCATCTTAGCAAGCACCTTTGAGTTATGATGCTTTGGTTATGGAATAACTCTCTGAAGTAAGTGTGTTTTACCGAAAAGTGAATGTTTGGAAATCTATTAGTGATACAGTTAAACCTATGGCTGCTTCAAGTACAAAATAAGTACCAATTTTTATGAATTCAGGATTATTGCGATTGAATTAATACATTGAAGAAGTGTCATGCTAATCACTCTCTTTAGAGCCCACCAAGCTATAACAACTAACTAGGACTACTAGATCTGGTCAACGAAAGTCCAGATGGTCACTAGATGGAAGGCAAGATCTTGTCTGAGTTTACATAATAGTAAATCAGAAGTTTTAAAACTTGGGTTTTTGGGCAAACAGTAAGTAACGTGATTAAAGTTTACATAATTCTAGTACAATAGGAGAACAGAGTGGGTTGATACTCATGTAAAGCTAAAAATAAACCATCTTACTTATGGCTTAACTCAGTCTTGTATATGGATTGTCATGTGACATAGGGATGTGATTTTGAAGCAAGCCAGGATGAACAAATATTGAAGTTCCATAAGTTGGTTTCCTGATTCTAAAGGAACCAAGGTCCAGATATCAGTTTTATACAACTGGTGAAGATTAATGGAACCTATCTTTATTATTTTCCTTAATTTATTTATTTATTTATTTATTAGGCTTTCTTATATGCCGCCCAACTCCCGAGGGACTCAGGGCGGCGTACAGCACAGGAAGATACAAGAATAACCAATAAACAAAATTAAAAACATAATATAAAAATTAAAAATTGCAATATAAAAAACAACCATACAAGAACCAGACATACACGGGGGAGAGTTCTGCTGGCATTAAGCTCTGCCCCCTGCCTGCAGGAAAAGCCACGTCTTAACGGCTTTTCGGAAGGCCAGCAGAGTGGGGATAGTTCGGGTCTCTGGGGGAAGTTGGTTCCAGAGCGCGGGGCCTGCCACAGAGAAGGCCCTCCCCCTAGGGCCCGCCAGCCGGCATTGCTTGGCTGACGGGAGCTGGAGGAGGCCGACTCTGTGGGCCCTAACCGGTCGAAGGGAAGTATGAGGCAGGATGCGGTCCCGGAGATAACCTGGTCCTAAGCCATGAAGGGCTTTAAAGATGATGATCAACACCTTGAATTGGACCCGGAGACTAATGGGCAACCAATGCAGCTGGCGGAGTATAGGTGTCACGTGGGTGTACCTTGGTACACCCACCACAGCACGCGCAGCCGCATTTTGTACCAGTTGGAGTCTCCGGATACTCTTCAAGGGTAGCCCCATGTAGAGCGCATTGCAGTAGTCCAAACGGGAGGTGACAAGGGCGTGAGTGACCGTGAGTAGAGCCTCCTTCTCCAAGTATGGCCGCAACTGGTGCACAAGGCGAACCTGGTGCACAAGGCATTAATCTATGTTTCCTAAGGATTCTTTCCAGTTAGGTGAAAATACAGAACTTTGTGAAAGTTTCTTCTTCTTGGTATGGATATAAATTTCATAATTGTGCAGAGAGACTTGATTTGATACATGTTTTCTACTTCATTCTCACAAGCTCACTCCAGCGACACCATCGGTTCATGAAAAATGCTATTTAATTTAATAGTTACTTAATTTAATTTAATTTAATTTAATCCAAATGCAATTCCAATATTTGTTCCCATAATATAGTTGATATTCTTTGCTCATTGGGTAGGATTGTTTCATGGATCACATTAAATCACAGTTTGTTTAACTGGTTTGCTGGATAACCCATAAGTGGCTGGCTCCAACTCTTAGGTTGGGCCTTAACCTATGGCAGTGATGGCGAACCTATGGCACGGGTGCCACAGGTGGCACGCGGAGCCATATCTGCTGGCACGCGAGCCGTTGCCCTAGCTCAGCTCCAGCGCGCATGTGTGTGCACGCCAGCTGATTTTTGGCTCGCGCGGAGGCTCTGGGAGGATGATTTTGCCTCTGGAGGGCCTCCGGGGTGGTGGGGGGAGCGTTTTCGCCCTCCCCAAGCTCCAAGAAAGCCTCTGGAGCCTGGGGAGGGCAAAAAAAGGGAAGTCGGGAAATGGGGGAGTGGGGGGGTCATGCACGCATGCACAGGGGGGTGGGGCAAGTGGGAGGCTTTGAATTATGGATGTGGGCACGCACAAACGTGTGATAGCTCGTGTGCGCACTATTTCGGCACCCGAGGGAAAAAAGGTTTGCCATCACTGACCTATGGCTTAGAAATTATAATGCCTGGGACTTCCGGTGGTGATGTTGAGGAGGTGCAGAGAGGAAAGGATGAGTTCCGTCCTTTAATCTCTAATTTTTCGTGTCCGGGGACCCTTCAAAGGCGTGTCATGTTTGGAGAATCGCGCGAAATGGAGGGGAAGCCTAGGGGACAGCAAGGTGGAAAGCAACTGCCCGCTGGAACGAGGGAATCCCTCCTTAACCCAGCGCGAATGCAATCTGTCATGTCATTGAAGTGAGGCACTTCTGTTCCTTTTGGATATAGTTATATTCTCGATGGCCTGTGTAGTGTTTTAACTGCATTTTGATTAAACAACAGCTCTGCAGAGACCAGAAAATCAGCTGGCCGGTGGGAGGCGCATGTGGGCATGCGCGGTGGAGCTCAGCTGGGCGATGGCTCGCGTGCCGGCAGAGAAGCCTCTGCGTGCTAGCTGTGGCACACGTGCCATAGGTTCGCCATCACGGCTATATATAGTAAGCCAGAGTGTTGATTTATATCCTTGGAATGAACTTTCTGAATTGTCTGAGAATCATCTATTTTGGTTATGTTATTGGCTGTTTATAGCTCTTAAGCCAAATCAATATTATACCTGAGCTGTGTGCTTACACCATGCCATATTAAAGCAACTACTTTCTCTTTCCTGGATGCAACCACTGACAAGGGCCGTCAACCTAAACATGCCCTTGTATGAAATGGTTTGGTCCACCATTCTTCCATGGTTCCAAGGACTAGCAATCAGAAGGCAGCTATTCTGCCTTCCCCGCCCTCAAGTCCCATATGTGTTATGGCCCGCCAGCAGCCTGTACAGCTGATAATGGATCCTGTTTGAGAGGAGACCGACTTGGTGTTGCGCCAGCGGCCTGTGCAGCTGGCACCTGAGTTGGACAGTGAGGAGGCTGGCAAGGACTCGGTGCCAGAGGCTGAGGTTCAGCCAGGGCCTTCGGAACCTCCAGCACCTCAAAGCAGTGATGAGGGAGAAGAGGCTCCTCTTCTTCTGAATGCAAGGGCACGTAGAGTTGCCAAAAGGCAAGAATGGTTACTCCAGAGGAGGTCTCCTTGGGAGTAAGATTTGGGGCTAATTGGCTACTCCCCTAGTCTACTTAAGGACATCAGAGGCAGCTGAAAGGCTGCAGGAAACAACATTTGGAAATCCGTCTGGTCATCGTGTGTCTTCGTGTCTGAAAAACGTCTGCTTTGTTTCTCTTCTTCGGTTTGGTTATCAAGGATTATTTCTGGGCATTTTGCCAACTCTCTGAAGCTTCGTAAGATATCAAGACCTAATTGCTCTTCTTTGCTTTAAGACTTTTTGAACTGATACCAGCTGTTAATGAAGACTAATTAGCAGTTGGTTGGTTGCTTGCAAGAAAAGACTACGTTTAGATTGGTGTGTGCATATCCACTGCTAAGACAATTATTAATAGTGGTTATTTGATTAAATAAGTTCGTACAAACTGTGTGTTGTGCTACATTCTTAGCTGGGGCAGAACAATATGTATATTTATGGTAAGAAAAAGAATTGGAAGAAAAGGCAGGAAAACAAAGGAATGGCCCGAGAAAAACCCTTCAGCTGAAACTATCCTGCTAGACAGAGATCCATCTAAAATGTGGGCAGCTAATAAGAAAAAAAAATGCTTGAGAAAGATGTTGTGGAAAGTTGGTGACAATCTTCATTTTCCCCTTTCCTTTTATGTAGTGGGCCTGGGTATTCTGTTATTGTATTCCTGCATCTTTAAAGTGAAGAAAAAGCCTACATTCGGTTCAATTGTAGGCAACCAATCCCTGATTCATTACAAGGACGAGAGTGATCCTGTTTTGGTGAGAAATAATATCATTGGCTACTTTCTGTGATATTTTAGGGACAGGTCCTAGATTTCATAATTTAATTTAATTTAATTTAATTTAATTTAATTTAATTTAATTTAATTTAATTTAATTTAATTTAATTTAATTTAATTTAATTTAATTTAATTTAATTTAATTTAATTTAATTATTAATAGATTTGTATGCCGCCCAACTCCCGAGGGACTGTGCCAAGCCTGTGCATGGTACTCTAAAGGAAGTTTCACTGAGTTCATTAGAACTTATGCCAAAGCAAGTATTAGTTCAAGTCTTCCAGATGTTAATGTTTTGTCAATTGTAACTATCCAAAGATACTTTCTTTGGCTGCTTCTTTGTCACTTTTAGAGTGCAGCTGCCCTGGGGAACCATGCAACACCACCCTCAGTGTATAAAAACAGTTTGAGCGGAAAAACAAATAATTAAGGTCATTGGAATGAAGTGTTACACTTCCTTCAGATGAACCAACAGAGATTATCCATTAAGGGGTGATGTGCAGCAGCCAGAATGAAATGAGTGGGGTGATTTCATATTTATGCTCTTGTGCAATATTACTAGTAAGGAGAGGGATAGTTGCATCACAGCTATATTTGATTTGAATAATTTCTGGCACCTCTTCTTATAATGGTCATTTCTAAAATATGACTTGTTTTATACCCCTCGAAACACCAGCGTCCCCTTCCCATCTTTTTTCAACACTCAATCTTGTTAAAAATTGTTTGACATACTTCAAGTTAGTAAAATCAATCTGATCAAGATCATTTAATAACTCAGGATGTCTTTACATCTTCAATTATGTTTGCACATGGCTACTTGTTTACCATTTAAAATGGTTTATGGCCAGACATGGGTAGGTTCAGTGGTGGGTTCCTACCGGTGCGGTCCACTCTATAGCACAGGTAGCGGCCCGCTGTTGACGTCACAGTACCGGTGGAGTCGGTTGCCGGGGGCCTGGGTGCCACCATTAAAAAAAAAAAATTAAAGGAAATGGGCGGCAGGACCTATCTCAGTTCCCCTCCCTTCAGCAGTCCAAGAAGCCACGCCCACCCAGTCACATGGCCGGCAAGCCACGCCTACCAGGTCACATGGCTGGCAAGCCACACCCACAAAATAAGCCACGCCCACAGAGTGATAGTAAAAAAAATTAGGAACCCACCCCTGGGTAGGTTCTAATATTTTTGACAGAGATATTACAAGAATGTGAGGCCAGAAGCTTTAATTCACCTACCACTAAGCACAAGTGTACCAGAATTGAAATTATTTCTTATAGAATAATTCTTTTAATTTCGCAGTTGTATCTAAGAATGGTTTATCCTCATTCATTCATTCTCTCTCTCTCTCTCTCTCTCTCTCTCTCTCTCTCTCTCTCTCTCTCACACACACACACACACACACACACACACACACACACACGGAGGAGGGCGTTGCCATTGCCTCCTGATTAGGGCTGAGGGAAAGTGACTGGCCCAAGGCCACCCAGCTGGCTTTGTGCCTAAGGGTGACTGGCATTCATGGTCTCCCAGTTTCCAGCCTGATGCCTTCACCCCTGGGCCAAACTTGCTCTCTTCCAATGATTGTAGATCACAAAATATCCAAGCATTAAACAGTGTTCTATAATTTTAGCCCTGAATTTCCTTTCTTTCCCTTAAAGTGTGACTCTGGTGTGACAGACATGGGATTTATACAACCAACTGTGGATCCTCCTGCAGGTTCACCTTTAATCTTGAACCCTAACGGAGCACAAACTTTTTACAAGGTTAGATAATCATTTGAATTGAAAACGTATATTTTTTTAATTGAAAAGTTTTATAAGTACAAAGTACAAACATTTCCCCCCCTTTTCTCCCCCCTCCCCCCCTCCCCTCTCCCCCCCCAACTCCCCCTTTCCACCCACCCTCCCCCCCGGACTTCCCAGAAAAAGCACAAGATATAAATTCAAGAAAACTAACATAAAAATTAAAAAGATAATTAAAAAAAAGAAAAAAAATTATTAGTTCAAAAATACTTTTTCATCATTAACTCTTTGTTAATCCAAAAGCTTGAAAGTATAATCTAACATTTCATAAATTTCTAACCTTTATAAACTATTTGAGTTATTTTATTCAAAAAAAGTATCAGATTAAAATAACTCAAATAGTTTATAAAGGTTAGAAATTTATGAAATGACTCCATTCCAATATGTATCTTTCATTTGAGTGGTCCTTTAAATATGATGAAATCTTGGCCATTTCAGCCAAATGTGTCATTTTCAACGTCCATTCTTCAATTGTAGGTATGTCTTCTTTTTTCCAATATTGTGCCACCAATAGCTGGCAGCAGATATACAATTCAAAACCAACTTAATCTCTACAGCAGAGCAATCCGTTAATATACCCAACAAGAAAAATTGTGGTGTGAACTGGATCTTTTTCTTTAAAATATTTTGTATAATCCACCAGATTTTTATCCAAAATGCCTTGATCTTTTTACAAGTCCACCATATATGAAAATATGTAGCGTCCTCACATTCACATCTCCAACATTTAGAATCTAAGTTTGGGTACATACAAGCTAGTTTTTTTGGGTCTAAATGCCATCTATAAAGCATTTTATAAAAAATTTCTCTCAAATTTTGCGCCTGTGTAAATTTAACATTTCTAACCCATATCATTTCCCATGTATCCATCACTATAGGTTCACCAATATTCTGAGCCCATTTTATCATACAATCCTTAACTAATTCTGTTTCTGAGTCTAATTCCAATAAGATATTATATAATCTCTTTATATGCATTGGGCCCTTATCTTTTATTTGTACAAACAAGTTATCCTCTTTTTTCAGAATACCAATTTTTTGATCGTCTCTCCATCTAGCCTGCAATTGTATATATTGAAACCATGTTCTGGTTATACCTTCTTCTCTTAATTTCTCAAACGGTTTTAATTGAAATAAAATTCCCTCTTCCAAAAGAAGTTCTTTATATGTCATTTTATCAAATTTTTGTTCCACATTTATATTTTCTATCGCATGTCTGGGTACTGTCCATAAAGGTAACTTATCATTTAATTTAGATTGATGCTTTTTCCAGACACGCAATAAAGCATTTCTCAATATATGACTCTTGAAGGCTTTATCTACTTTTTTTATCATATACTAAATAAGCATGCCACCCAAAAACCAAACCGTATCCCTCAATATTTAATACACTCTCTTCCGTTAAATTAATCCAGTCCGTAATTGCTGAGAGAGCTGCTGCTTCATAATACAATTTTAAATTAGGCATTTTTAAACCACCTCTTTCACGTGTGTCCTGCATAATCTTCTGATTTACCCTTGGCTTCTTCCCTGCCCAAATAAATTTATTTATACCCTTCTGCCATTCTTTTAAAACTTCATCTTTTTTAAGTATTGGTATCATTTGAAAGAGGAATAAAAACCTTGGTAAAACATTCATTTTGACAGCAGCTATCCTACCCAACAAGGACAGTTGTAATTTCTCCCAGCTTTCCATATCCTTCTGTATTTTTAACCATAGTGGTTCATAATTATGTTGATATAGTTTTGTATTTGTGGACATAATATAAACCCCTAAATATTTGATCTTTTGAACTATCTCAAAACCTGTTGCCTTTTCTATTTCTTCTTTTTTGTTTTTTGTCACATTTCTAACTATTATTTTTGTTTTAGCTATATTTATTTTAAAACCAGACACTTGTCCATATAAATTAATTATATCCATCAGAATCCTAATAGATTGTAATGGTTGAGTTAAAGTAACAACCAGGTCATCCGCAAACGCTTGAAGCTTATATTCTTCCTGTCTAATTTTTATTCTTTTTATTGTGTCAAGTTCTCTTATTTTATTAAGTACTATTTCCAAACTCAAAATAAACAACAAAGGAGATAGAGGACATCCTTGTCTTGTTCCCTTTTCTATATTAAAAGTATCTGTTAATCCACCATTGATTATTATTTGTGCCGTTTGTTTTTGATATATTGCCCCAATAGATTATACAAAATAATCTCCCAATTGTAACTTTTCTATTAACTTTAGTAAAAACCGCCAATTCAATCTATCAAAGGCCTTCTCAGCATCCAGAAATACTAATGCTGCAGGGACCTGGTTATTACTTCTCAAATACTCTAATAAATTAACAATTTGTCTAACATTAGTTTTCATTTGTCTACCAGTTAAAACCCTGTTTGATCATGATGTATCATTTGTTGCATAACTATCATTAATCTATTCGCTAAGATTTTAGTAAAAATTTTGTAATCTATATTTAAAAGTGAGATCGGTCTATAATTTTTAGGATCTGTACAATCTAAACCCTCTTTTGGGATCAGAGAGATAAAAGATGTCTTCCATGTTGGGGGAACATTACCTCCCTTTTGAATGTTATTGAATAATTCTTTAAGTGGTTCCACCATTTCTTCCTGTAATTTTTTATAATAAACAGCAGTTAAACCATCTGTCCCAGGGGCTTTACCCACTTTTAACTGTTTAATTGCCATTGAAACCTCTTCTAAAGTTATCAATTGATTTAGCATATCCCTCTGTTCTTTAGAAATTGTATGAATATTCTGTATCTGCAGATATTTATCTATATCTTCCTCTTTAACTTTAGCCCCACTATATAAGTCTGAATAAAATTCTAAAAAAGATTTTTTTAATAAATTCATGTTCATATACTTCTTTACCCTTATATCTTATTTTTTCAATATTCTTGATTTTTGCTTCTTTCTTAAAATATAAGCCAACCATCTTCCTGGTTTATTAGCATTGCTAAAAGTATTAAATTTAGCATATTGTAAATTTGTTGCTACTTGATCTGCCATTAACATATTAAACTGACCCTTTAGTAAATTGATAGTCTCTTTGATTTTTTTATCTCTTGGATCAGAAATTAAAGCCATTTCCTGTCTCTTGATCTCCTCTTCTAGTTCTTTCCTTTTCTCCCCTTTTTTCCTTCTATATTTATTATTCAAATATATCAAAATACCTCTCATATAGGCTTTACTTGCATCCCAAACCATTTCCAAAGACGTGCCCTTTTGCATATTATTAACAAAAAATTCTTTCATTAATTTTTTACACTCCTTCACATTTTCCTCATATCTAAATAAATTCTCATTTAACCTCCATGATCTTCTAGATCCATTGCGATCTTCTAAATCCATCCAAACCGGACTATGATCTGTCAAAACTCTTGAACAAATCTTCGTCTTCTTTACCCTAGAAAAAAGATTATTAGTAATCAGAATAAAATCAATCCTTGAAAAGGATTGATATCTATCGGGAAAAAAAGTAAAATCCTTTTCTTCTGTATTTCTTTCCCGCCAAATATCTCTCAACTCCCAATCCTCCATCATCTCAAAAAACGGTTTAGGCAATTTTGCTCTTGAAGAAGTATTCTGCTTAGGGCCCTTCTTGTCTTTTACAACATCTGGTACACCATTCCAATCACCAAGAAGGATGCAGGTACTGTAGTCCCATTGTACCAATTTTGTATGTAGAAGCTCATAAAATTTTTCCTGTTGTTGATTCGGGGCATATACACCAATTACCAAAAGTCTCTCTTCCTTAATTAAAAGTTCAACCGCAAGATATCTTCCTTGATCATCTGCTTCAATTAACTTAGCAATCAAATGTCTCTTTACATATATAACAATTCCATTTTTTTAATCATGTGCTGCTGAGACAAATTGTGTTCCTAATCTTGAATTTATTAGGTATTTTTGATCTTGTGTTCTAATATGTGTTTCTTGTAAGCAAGTCACATCATTATTAAATTGTTTTAGATAATGAAAGATTTTCTTTCTTTTCTGTGGTGAGTTTAATCCGTTGACATTCCACATTAAAAATCTACTTCCCATCTGGGGGCTTCTCAAGTGACTGGAACATTGCCTGGACATCTAGCTTCATTATTTCTTTTGGCCTTGTTCCTCCCACTGCTTGCTTGGTACCTTCTTTGGCTAACAGTTGAGATTGTTGCTGCAACATTTCTTGTATACGCTTGGTTGTAGTTCTGGTCTGTCTTTGTTCTCTTTGTTCTCTTATCCGTTCCTCTCCAAATAAATCCACAGTTTTGTCAGCCAGAATTATAGCTAGTTCACTTTGACCAGCTGTAGCTCCTTCCTGCTGTAGTTCCTCTCTTTGTATTTCTCTCTGTTCCTTTCTCCTCCCTTCTGGAGATCTTGGTGTCCCAGCCTTTAAGATATATGTAAAAAAATCTCTTGCTTTCTGCACCGTATTCAATTGGTGTCTTTCTCCTTCATAAATCAATGATATTCCGGCTGGAACCTCCCACCTAAATGGGAAATGTTGTCTTTTAAGTTCTTCCACTAGGAAGGAAAATTCCTTTCTAGCTCTCAACATTTTTGGAGGGATTTCTTTCATTGTCATCATTTCCTGTCCTCCCACCTGTAACTTATTTTGATAAGTTGCTTGTAGAATGTCATTTCGCAATGTTCTATTGTTAAAATAAATTACAATATCTCTTGGAAGATTTCTCATTCTGGCCACCCGAGAATTCACCCGATATATCTTATCAATTTGCCACACCAGCTCTTCTTTCCTCATGCCCATAGCTTGGGCAAGGGCCTCTACCATCAAATCTCTCAGATTTTCTTGTTTCTCCTCCTTCACCCCCCGCACTCTGATCGCAAATTCCATATTCCTGTAATGAATTAATGTGATTTCATCTGCATCTCTTTCTCTTTTCTCCTGAACATCTTGTATTTCCCCTCTCAGGTCTGCAGTAATTTCTCTAATTTGGTCAATTTGTTGTTCCAGATATTCCACATTATTTGCCAAACCTTTAAGGGCTACCAAAATATCTGTTCTGATTTCACTGTTGCCAATTTCTATTTTTTTCTCAATTTTCTCAGAAACATCTTATATTTTGTCATTAATCATGTCATTAATTTTTTCATTAGCTTTATCAATTTTCTTATTAAAGTTTTTAGTCATTTCAACTTGCATGACTTTAAGACTGTCTTGTATCATTGCCAGAGTTAGCGGCTGTGGTTGTGCTGCAAGAGATTGCAATTTAGAAGGGAGAGTGGGTGAGCTCTCAGCGCTTCCAGCCCCTTTAGAAGGAACTGTCTTCACAGATTTAGAAGCCATTTAGATTTAATTAAATCTTAATAATATTCCAACTTATATTAGTCTTCTTGCCAAAAAGAAGAATCTCCAAATCGCAATATCAGTTCAAAATCAGCTCAAACAGACTCTCCTATGCAAGCCTGTCAGTAAAATGAAACTTTCTCTCTTCTCACTTTCACTTTTCCACACCCATTCAAGCTTTCGTCGCCATTTTAAAACTTGCTACTTTGGAACTCCCAGTTTCCAGCCTGATGCCTTCACCCCTGGGCCAAACTTGCTCTCTTCCAATGATTGTAGATCACAAAATATCCAAGCATTAAACAGTGTTCTATAATTTTAGCCCTGAATTTCCTTTCTTTCCCTTAAAGTGTGGCTCTGGTGTGACAGACATGGGATTTATACAACCAACTGTGGATCCTCCTGCAGGTTCACCTTTAATCTTGAACCCTAATGGAGCCAAAACTTTTTACAAGGTTAGATAACCATTTGAATTGAAAACGTATTGATGGATGGGGAGGCAAATAGTAATATTAATAACAGTAAATTTTTTTTGAGTCCTTAGAAGTTTCCAAGTAGGTGTGACAACATTACGGAAGAGAAACGGAGCTGGCTGTACTGGGTGAGTTGATTCTTTTTTTAAAAATGGCTAAGCCTAAGCTACAGTTTGAATGTTTTTTGTCTCAAGATGGCCCAGAGTTGGGCAAACTGAATTTGCCAAATTGGAGCAGGTTCTTGTGGTCTCGGGAAGTGAGGGGGGGGGGGGGGAAATCAAGACATTGTTCCCCTCTGTATTACATAAATAAATCCCCTATGGTTTCTAATAGTTTTGGATGCGTCAGTTGAGAATGTTATCTACAGTAAATCTATGTTTGAAGTGGAAAGACCTTCTGGATGGATTTTGAGGATGACTATGAAACTCTCTTTCTCCCCCCTCCTTTCTGTAGGTGAACTTTTGGCAAACTTACAACATAAAGACATCTGAGAAGTTTTTGGAAACCGTGGCTGTTACCTTGAAACAAGTAAGCAACTGGAAGGCAAACGGAGGATTCCCTTTTCTAAATACTTGCGGTTGAGCCAGGGTTCATCCTACAGAGTTGAGATTTCCTAATGATTTCCCTGATCCACCCCACCCCCAAAATATGGGGAGCGATTTTTTTCCAGGCTCTGAAAAAAAATGACAATTCCAGGGAGTGGTTAAATTAGCCAGAGACCTGGAACTCTCGCATAGATGCTTGTGTGTAAGCTGTCAGTGGCAGAAAGAAAGAAAGAAAGAAAGAAAGAAAGAAAGAAAGAAAGAAAGAAAGAAAGAAAGAAAGAAAGAAAGAAAGGAAGGAAGGAAGGAAGAAAGAAAGAAAGAAAGGAAGGAAGGAAGGAAGGAAGGAAGAGAAAGAAGAAAGAAAATAAATGAACGAATGAATGAATGAATGAATGAAAGTTTCTGGGAGAAAAGTATGAGTTGTGCTGAATCACGAGGAAGTGTGGGGCAGAAGTGTTTCTGGTGGGTTGCAGCTGTTTTTCCTACCATGCAGTTAGCAATCTCATCTTCACTTCCTTCACCATACTGTTGGAAGAAATGTCCATCTGGTTCAGTTCCAAGTGGGGAGAAAGACACTGGAAACATGGAGGCTGATTGGAAAGATGGTTTAATGAAGCAGAACCATCAAGCACCTGGTCATGGCGCAGCTGACCACATGGACTGGAGAGTGGGGGTTATTTATACCCTCTCTTGGACTTTGCCCTTGAGCTTCCTGTTCCTGTGCAAGAAATGTATTCTATTGGCTGTAGTCAGACTCCCATGGGGCCATGTTTGTCTAAATCAAGTTTGGTTGAAGCCTGGAGGGTGATGCAATGTCCCCAGGTGATTTTGTAATGCAGTGAGCCCTGCTGCTAGACAATCCTATTATGTCCTGGAGGGTCATGTCTTAATCCCATCTCCCTGGAGCTGGACGTCTTTTGTTTTGTAGATAGGCTGGTTCAGCCCTTCTCAATTGGTACCAAATAACTGCTGGGGGGGGGGGCAGGGAGCTGAAGCTCTGAGTTTCTGTCTCCCTTAAGATTTCAATTTCTCTTTTAAGGGAAATACAATATTCTGCCTTTTTAATATTTCCTAAAATATTTCATTCTTCTACCGTGTTTCCCTGAAAATAAGACCCTGTCTTATATTTTTTTGAACCCGGAAATAAGCACTTGGCCCTATTTTTGGGGAGGTCTGATTATTTTGGGGCGCGTGGAGCAAGACGGAACTCCTCTTGGCGTATTACCTGATTTCCAGCTCTGTCTCCCTAACCAAAGGAAATGGCGGGGACCGGCTGTGCACGCATTTAAATATTTTCGGGGAGGGCTTATTTTCAGGGGAGGGCTTATTTTTGGGGAAGGGTTTATTTTTGGAGGAGGGCTTATTTTCGGGAGATGTCTTATTTCTGGGGAAACACGGTAGGAGGGGTGTGTGCTAACGTTCTACAATACTATATTGGGAACCTCTTTAAAATGCCTCCTTGGACCTCAAATATTCCTAAATATAGGTGTAAATAAGGAGTAAGACTGATTTTTTTCTTTCTTTCTTAGAAATGTAAGCAATTCAACAACCAGGAGGACAACATGGTTTCTTACACGCCTCATGTTTATGCAGAAGAAGGAACGTTGGAGAAAAGCAAATCTTTATTGTCCCTGCTTGTTCCAGGAGATGAGAAAAACAACCTCCCTAACAATCTCCTGGATGACATGGGATTTATATTTGACCCTCTTAGGAAAATCTATAGCAAATGATGACTGCTCTTGCCCTGTACTCCTCAGCTCAATTCATCTGACAATGAGCTTTATGAAAATATATATACTAAGAAATACCAGCGGTGAAATCTACTTACCTTCCCTACTGGTTCGGAAGCACACGTTTTTTCACCCTCTGCGCATGCGCAAAGGCTTTGTGCATGCACAGAGGGTTAAAAAAAGGAAATGGTGACGTACGGGCAGGTGGGCGGAGCCTCGCACTGCTGCTGCTACCGGTACACCCAAACCGGGCCGAACCGGTAGCATTTCACCCCTGAGAAATACGCTCTGAAAAGTATCTAGAGTGTTTCAGTGTTTCTCAGCATAAAAACACTTCCAGATTTTAAAAACGTAGATGGCAATTTTAGCAAAACATCCGTTTTGTGATTTGATTTACGTTTGCAGAAGGCTGTTTGCTCAAAAAGTGGGATCCTCCTCGTGCAAAATTTCCTAGGGACTGGAGGTTGGTAGACAGGTAACATAGACAAGCAAGTGCCTATTAGCCATTCTTTGCGATACTAGGTTTTATATGTTGGGAGAGTTTATTCAATAATAAATCCCTTTTATGGCATTTCTTCTTACGTAAAAATGTAATGGCTCCAAGGGGATTTTCCTGTTGATCTTTCTGAAACATTATCATCAAAGGTGGTAAAGAGGGTGTTTTAACACTGGTGGTGTTGAAGGAATTGAACAGGAAGGCTGTTTGATCTGGCACCTGGGAGGAGGAGGCAGAATATTATGTGTTTAATCTTTTTTTTAAATGAATTGATGCCTAGAATCAATATACGAGACAGGCAGCTGTATAATAGCATGGCATGGCATAGCATAGCAAAGCACAATAAAGTAAATAGTGCTACATATTTTTTGTTTTGTAGGAAGATAGCACCCACCCCCTCCTGGAAGAATGAAATATTCTAGGAAATATTAAAAAGGCAGAAAATTATAATTCCCTGGAAGAGAAAAGGAGAAACATGTTTTTAAAGACAAAGCAGCTCCCTGCAGCTCCCTGCCCCGCCCTTCAGCTCCAGGGTGATGGGATTAAGACATGGCCCTCAGGACATGATAGGATTAGCCCTCTACCCATCTCAGCACATGGCACCTGGGAAGATTACATCACCCAGCAAGGCTCAACCAAGCCTGGGACACAGGCAGCCTACAAAGTTAGCTAAGACCCCCACCCTCTGGGAGTCTGACAGCCAATGGGATACATTTCTTGTACAGGAACAGGAAGCTCTAAGGTGGGGCCCAAGAGAGGGTATAAATCTCTGTCTCCCTCCCATGTACTTTTTTGCCCAGGACCTCAAACCATGTGGTCCTGTCCACCATTAAACCATCTTTCCAAGCCGCCACCATGTTTCTAGTATCTTTCTTCTCACTTGGAACTGAACCCAGATGGACATTTCTTCCAACAGTTCATTCAGAAGCTTCCTTGACTGCTTACACTTCCCATTTGGAAAGAGCCTGACAGATGATCTCTTTTATTCCTTGTGATTTAATTCAATCTGATGTGAACCTCCAATCTGGGCCAAGGTCCCTTCCAATGAACCAAGGCAGTATAATGTAGTCCTATCCACAAGTGGCCACCAGGGGTCTCAGAACTGCATTGCAGACTAATTGCATTTCTTTTTCTTAAAAAAAAAGAGATGAGGCTGTAATGTTATTGCGTTTTTTCTACTGCTACGAAAAAAATCATAAGTTATTGCTTTCTCCCCCCCTTTTTCCTCTTCATCCTACATGTCCTTCTTTCCCACTTTCCCATTATTTTCATTTTCATTTGTATTTTATACTCTGATAGGTTTAATAAACTGATATTAAAAAAAGACTGGTTGTACCTGAAGTCTCTTTACAGTAGACTTAAGTACAGTACGTTGCAATAATCCAAACTGCAACTACCTAAGGCACGTGTCACCAATCTGACCTCACTAGGAATATATGCTTTCTAAGCCTGGAGGTATTGTTAGAAAATTAAAATAATTTGAGATTCCACCCCCTGTGGTCTGTGGGGAGATCTGCTCCCCTAGCCAGAAAATGGAAGCTAGAGAATATTCCAGAAAGCTGGAGGTAACGGTGGGAACAATTCAGTGGTGAAATCCATTTTTTTTTACTACTGGTTCTGTGGGTGTGGCTTGGTCGGCATGGCGTGGCTTGGCAGGCGTGGTTTGGTGGGCATGGCAGGGGAAGGATACTGCAAAATCCCCATTCCCTCCCCACTCCTGGGGGAAGGATATTGCAAAATCTCCATTCCCAACCCACTCTAGGGCCAGCCAGAGGTGGTATTTGCCGGTTCTCAGAACTACTCAAAATTTCTGCTACCGGTTCTCCGAACTACTCAAAATTTCCGCAACCGGTTCTCCAGAACCTGTTAGAACCTGCTGGATTTCACTCCTGGAACAATTTCAGCAGTTTTGGGTGGTTCGTTACTGGTCATAGTTTTATGAGACTGTCCAGAAAGTCCTCTCTCTATTCCAATTCTAACAACCTCAAAAGGTTGAGGCATCTGAGTGTGCTCTTCCATAGGGTTGGGGTACTGACCGAGAAGACATACAACCTCAGTCCCACAAGATGAGGTTTAATTGAGGGGACCTAGAATGCACTCACCTGCCTGATGCAGAAACTATTGAAGATAGATGGACCTTCAGTTAACTAGGTCCTCCACCATTAAGGATTTTATAGCAATGAGACATGTGCATTACCACTCACACTGCGGCATTTTGAATCAGCTGTAGCGTTTGGATGATCTTCAATGGCAGCCATGAGTGTATTGCAATAGTCCTGTAGGAGATGACTAGGCTGAGCCCGAGGGAGAAGTCAAGCACATCATCAGTCTCGAGTCCCTTTGTGCCCACAAGAGATCTGAGTCCAGCCCACCTTAAATCCCGTTGACTCTTATCTACCACCAATTTGCTTTGAGCGTTAGTAGTTCAGATTCTTGTAGTGAGTGTTGGCATGCAATAAACCTGTATTCATTTGAACCGCCTTGACCCCTGATTTTCTGCACTTGACAAGTCCACTTGTGAGATAATATGGTTAAAAAGAAATGCACAAAATGTACTGTGCAAATTCTAGACATAGCTTCCACCTGCCCATTGAGTAGTAGCTTTGAGTTCAGAAGCACCCCCAAGTTGTGTGCCAGTCTTGAATGGGGAAATAAAACTCCACACAAGATCAACATTCAAAATGTCCAGACCTGAACAGCTTCCAGACACTGGGCTAGTACACTGGAAACGTTCTCTGTCAGACTGAAGTTCAAATGATGGATGGTCTTACCCAGTGTACAGTAGATGTTAAACAAGAGGAGGCAAGGATTCAGCCCTGTGATATTCCACAAATGTGGGGATTCAGGTGCAATCTCTCCATTCCCATCAACACCACCTGGAAAAAAACCACTGAAGAAGGAAGTAAACTCCTGCAATATGCCCAGTCCCAACTCCTACTGTCATCCCAGAAGGATACCATCAGGGATAGTTTTCACTTATCTTCCCTACTGGTTCGCAAATGTGAGTGCGCACACCTTCGCATATGCGCATGGCCTCCCATGCATGCGCTTTACTTGCATGCGAGCCTTCTGTGCATGCGCCCAGCCTAAAAAAGGCGCACAAATAGAATAGCATAGAGCCGGGGCAGGTAGGCGGGTACGCGGACGCACCCATGATTTCCGCTACCGGTTCGGGCGAACCGGTCCGAACCGGCTGAATACCACCTCTGGATACCATAATGAACAGAACTGAAGGTTGCTGAAAGATGAAGACGCTCAAGGATGGATGCGTCACCCTATCCCAGTTCTGCTAAAGGGCACCTACATAAAGCATTCTTAAGAAGAGATTAAGGACCAGGGAGACCCAGGTTTAGGGATCAGCAGGTAACTTTGGGCTTAGCCTCATTCAACTGAAAGGTGAAGATAAAATTAGGTAAAACTCAGGTGAGCTGCATTGGGCTATCAGAAAATTATAGGTAAGAAACACCATGGTAAATTAATAGATTCCTTACCAAAGTCATATTGGGTCATATCCATTCCAGCAAATGGGCAACAGAAAACTTGATAGATAGTGAATTTTCTGGCTTAGAGATTAATAGAGGTGTACGTGTGAATGATTACCTTCTTAGAATAGATGAGGCCAGCACAAAGAAATGACTGGGATTAGCAGAAAATTTCACTTGGATTTAATTTGATCAGAAATAAAATAAATTGAGTGAAGTTAACATAACCAGCTGCTGTGGCCTAGAGGTGGAGCTCTTGCCTCACAATCAGGAGGTTGTGAGTTCGATCCTAGATCGAGGCAGATGTAGGGTCTCCTGCTTGGGCAGGGGGTTGGTCTAGATGACCCGCAAGGTCCCTTCCAACTCTGTTAATCTATTATGTTTGCCCTCACATTTTAAATTATTTTCTTAAAAATGACAATTTGGTAGAAAAAGTATACTTGGCCTCAGGGGGCCACCAAAGACTTCCAGGGCCACCAACAGAATTGCAGTCTCAATTATAATTGCAGACAACAATTGCAGCCTAGGCAGAGGATAAATCCTGGGAACGGAAAAGAATTAGATCCTCACCTTTCATTTTAAAAACTTTTCAATTTTATCTTTTATCTGCAGAATCTGAAAGCAGTAAAATTCTCATTGTATTAACATTACTGTATCATTTATGTTATCATTTGAAAATGTCTTTGTGTACATTTAATGTGGGAGCTTCATCACTGGAAGCTTTCAAGAAGAGAATGGACTGCCATCTATCAGAAATGGTGTAGGGCACGGGTGTCCAACTCGCCATGTCACGTGTTGCCATCACGTGACATTTTGCAATGTTTTCCCCTTTGCGGAGCTAAGGTGGGCATGGCCTGTGCATGACACATCCGGCCCGTGGGCTGCCAATTTGACACCCCTGGTGTAGGGCAGGGGTGAGTTGCTCACTAACCCAGACCGGTGCGCTGCTCCGCGGTGCTTCATGCTTTGTGCACGCGTGTGCACGCTGCGCGCGCGCACCCCCTTGCACGATTTTGCTTTTGTGCATGCGTGGAAGCAAAATCGCGCCAAAATCTCGCGAGGGGACGTGCGCGTGCGTGAGATTTTGGCGTGATTTTACTTCCGCGCATGCACAGAAGCAAAATTTAACCGAAATGTCTCTCTTGCGTGCGTCCTCTCGCGAGATTTCGGCGCGATTTTGCTTCCACGCATGCGCAGAAGCAAAATCGCCCAAAAATTCACAAAAAAGACATGGCGATGCGTGCGACTGCCCGGTGGAGACGGTACCGGAGCAGTCGCGCGCAAATTGGGTTCTCCGCGGGTCCCTACCGGAGCTACACACTGGACCGCACCGGTAGGAACCCACCCCTGGTGTAGGGTCTCCTGCTTGGGCAGAGAGTTGGACTAGGTGAGCTACAAGGTCCCTTCCAACTCTGTAATTCTATCTTCTTATTACACTATAACTGTTATATTTTTATTTTGCTTTTGTTATTAACTATTTGAACAGTCTATTTCTATGGAAAGAAAGAGGATAGAGAGGTGATTAAAAAAAAACAACAATAAAAACCAGCATGGGAAGGCAAAGGGATGGAAGCGAGTCAACACGTTCAAGAATTTTTTGAGATTTGCAGAAATGCAAACAGACCTTAAAAAAAAATCAGGGAAAGGAGGGGAAGGAAAGGGGGTGGACTTAGGGGAGAAGGTCATAACAGCTGGCTGGTACCTGTTTATTTTTAATCTGTGTTCTATCTGTAACATCATGTTCCAGTACAATCGAGGAACAGGAAGATTGGTAAACCGCTAAAAAAGCAACTCCAGATGTGTTAAGCCTCCAACAGATAAGCAGAAGTAATTGTATATATTTCTAGCATACCAAGACATTCAACATCAACACAGTGAAGAAAAATATTGTAGTTTTCAGATAGGAAAACATCAAGTCGTTGGGGCACAAACCGTATTCATAGATATCCATTCTGCAATTTTTCTCAATTGAAAGCAAAAATTTATTGCTCATTCCAAAAAATGTGTTGTTAGTGTATTAACTTGCTATTATTAATTGGCAAATTATTATTAAATACGATTGGTTTTATGTAATCATTTCTTAATAGTATTGCAGACAATTTTGGTAGACCCATCAATCTACAAAGGAATCCTTTGATCTATAACTCTTCTAATTCTCAGCAGGAATGCTTAGCTGGGACTTATGGTATTGAAGATAGATTATCAGGGTGCTATGCTGAGGGTGCTGCAATACACACTTTATGAATGCCCAGAACTGAGCCTTGCTGGTTCATAGCAAGAAAGTGACATCAGAAAGAAATTAGAAAATCCTGAGGAAGTTTCCTCTCAAAGGATCAGGGATGAAATGCTACTGGTTTGGACCAGTTCAGGCGTACCGGTAGCAGCAGCCGCCGGTGGTTCACTGAACCGTTAGTGATGGCCACGCCCCTGAATCGGTCCCCCAGTCGCCGCTCGCTCACCCTGCAAGCAGATGTTGCGGGGCTGCCCATGTGCTCTGCCCCTATCCCAGACAGCCTGTTGTCATGTTGGAGCGCCAGCAGTCCAATGCAGTGTGCATGTGCAGCAGCCCCGGACATCTGCTTGCCATCCCAGAGCACTGGCGCTGCCGCTGCCACCACTGTAGCAGAAGGTAAGGCCGACACTGGCGGTGGGGGGGGGAGAAGGAAGACTCGCTGTGCTCCTCCGACTGCTGCCTGCTTGCCTTCCCCTCCGCCTCTGCCTCCGCCTCCACCTCCACCTCCACCTCTGCCTCTGTGTCCGCCTCTGCCTCTCTCAGCCTGATAGCAGCAGCAGCAGAAGGTAAGGCCAATGCTGGCGGTGTGGGGGGGGAAGACCTGCTGTGCTCGTCTGACTGCCGCCCGCTTGCCGGTATAACTAGTCTAGTGAAGAGAAGGGCCAGGGGAGACATGATAGCAGTGTTCCAGTATTTGAGGGGCTGTCACAGAGAGGAGGGGGTCGAGCTATTTTCCAAAGCAACCGAAGGCCAGACAAGGAACAATGGATGGAAGCTGATCAAGGAGAGATTCAACCGAGAAGTAAGGAGAAATTTTCTGACAGTGAGAACAATCAACCAATGGAACAGCTTGCCTTTGGACATTGTGGGAGCTTCATCACTGGAGGCTTTCAAGAAGAGATTGGATTGCCATTTGTCAGAAATGGTGTAGGGTCTCCTGCTTGGGCAGGCGGTTGGACTAGATGACCTACCTTCTAACTCTGTTAATCTGTTAAAGAGCCATCAGCAACAAGGGATGAGCAGCTGGGCCTGAACTGCATTTCAATGAGAACACTTGCTGCTTCTTTTTGGTCAAAATTGTCAACCCTGGAGGCCATCTTTTCTTTGGAGTTTCAGGGCTACCAAATTTAGTGCTTGGGAAAACGGGAGGGGGGATTGGCAAAGAGTTGGTGAAGATATATAGCCATAATAGCATTCTTTTTTCTGAGCATCAAGAATGTTCAGCCTGCACCTGGATAGAAGTGACTGGGGGCTGTCTCCAGTTCGGACAGTGGATTGGATCATGTGACGGACATGTGGGTGCAGAGCAGTAGTGGGTTCCTGCCGGTGCGCTCTCCGCCTTTCTTCGCCGCCGAGCCGAAGACGCTGGCGGCGTTTGCGTCGCGGGGCTTCCCCCACCCGCTTTTCCGGGACGCCGGGATGCCGCCATTTGCGTTCTTCTGCACTCTGCGCAATGCGCTGCTTGCGCAGAGTGCAGAAGAACGCAAATGGCGGCATCCCGGCGTCCCGGGAAAGCGGGCAAGGGAAGCCCCGCGACACAAACGCCGCCAGCGTCTTCGGCTCGGAGGCGAAGAAAGGCGGAGAGCGCACCGGTAGGAACCCACTACTGGTGCAGAGGATGGGTCTTTGACTTTGTTTTAGGTGGGGAAAACCCGGGAACTTTCAGATTCGGGTTTTCCCAGATGTGCCAATATGACATCTCTAACAAAATGGATCTTTGAGAAATTGCTAGCCTCGGGGTCTTCTCTAGTTGGGGGTGTTACTTGGAACCCTGACAAAAATATTTGTCCTTCTGCCTCCGCCTTGTCATCTAACTTGTATCAAGAGTTTTTAGATCGTCAGCCTTTGTCTCTTTTTAAATTGTTGTCCGTCACTTTGGGAGAGAATGAAAGTATAAATATAGTGAATAACATTCAGGAAAGGAAATAAAGTAAAATGTATTTTTCTGACAGTAGACCAAGTATGCTTAATAAGCATAGGGTGGAATCCATTTGCAGTCCGCTAGTAAATTAAGGTTAACAATTTGGAATCCTTTTTTTTTAAAAGAGGATTGGGAGGTTACAGTGCAAAATTGATGCCTAATTTTGTGTGTGGTAAATGCATCCATTTTATGACTTCAAACTATTGAATTCTAAAACAGGCCCTAGGCCTAGCGAGTCACAAATATTTCAGTGTAGCCTTCAAGCTGCTAGAAGTTGTACAGCTCTGCAAATCACAGAAACAAGAGAGAGGAGCAAGAAAATTTAGTGTGAAATTCTTGATGAAATTTGGGGTGTATTTCTGCCAAATTGGACAATTCCAATATTCCAAGGCATCCTTTAACAAGAAACAAAGCTTTTATTGTACATATAATCTTTATGTTCTTTGTTCAGCAAAGGAGGCTTGTTTACTTGCCAAAGATGAAGTGTGTGGGCAAATCTTGATGCCCCATACATTTGAGAAGAATTTTAAAGTTTAACTATAAGATTATCTGTCCAAACACTGTGTTTCTTTTTTACAGACATTATTTAAGAGAGATAGTATCTCATCTTGCACATATCATCTTTGTTAAATTGTGGGCAAAGATAGCAGGAGACAGACCTCAGAACAGCTCTTTTATTAGCTCACTCAAAACAACCAGCAACTTGCAGTCTGACAGATAGCCCTTTTATAGGGAACTGTCGGACACAACAACCAATAGCGTATGAGCATTCAAACACATGACCAGGGTGGCAACAACAGTTCAGGTAGAGTTCAACTATAAACATAACAACAACAGTTCAGTCAGAGGTCGTCTAGTCAAAACAAGTTTAAGGTTCAGTTATAGGTCAGTCAGAACACAACAATCTTGTATAGGCTGTACGCCGCCCTGAGTCCCTCTGGGAGTAGGGCGGCATATAAGAATTGCAAAATAAATAAATAAATAAATAATACAGGTTGAGTGAGGTTCATTCAGTATTTGTGGCAATAGTTCAGTAGCCTGTTCCCAATCACTCAGCACCAATTATTTCCTCATCCTCATGATGGAATTTAAATTTATTTCCAGTTGAGTGGCTAGTGCTAAATGATACCAGCAAGATCACTACCTGGTTTTTGCATTTAAAGGGCATCCAGAAGGTGTTGGCACTATAGAATTAAAAATAGCAAATTTAATGGTAGGGTGAACAGGCACCTTCCATGCAAATTTTCTCATAAGGAAACCTACTCAATACGGTTACTGAAGTATCTCATTTTCTGAATTTTCGAATACATTGAGTGAAAATGTTTTCACACAGGACAGTAAACCACAAAAACATAAGCCATATTAACACTAATGAAACTTAGCATGCCTTGACGATGATCTTCACTCAGTAAAGGACCTTGGGGTACTCATCTCTAACAATCTAAGTGCTAGAGCCCACTGCAACAACATAGCAAAGAAGGGATTAAGAGTGGTTAACCTAATCTTGCGCAGCTTCTTCTCTGGTAACATTGTACTCTTAACCAGAGCATACAAAAGATTTGCTAGACCGATTCTTGAATACAGCTCATCAGTCTGGAACCCACACTAGATATCAAACATTAACACAATTGAGAATGTCCAGAGATACTTCACAAGAAGAGTATTACATTCCTCTGTTCACAACAGAATTCCTTATGAAGCCAGACTTGAAATTTTGGGACTCCAAAATTTAGAACTCCGCCGCCTTCGATCTGACCTAAGTGTAGCTCACAAAATTATCTGCCACAATGTCCTACCTGTTAACGACTACTTCACCTTCAATCACAATAATACACGAGCTCACAATAGATACAAACTTAATGTAAACCGCTCCAGACTTGATTGCAAAAAATTCGACTTCAACAACAGAGTGGTCAACTCCTGGAATACTTTACCTGACTCAGTAGTTTCTTCCCCAAACCCCAAAATCTTCAACCTCAGATTATCTACCATTGACCTCACCCCATTCCTAAGAGGTCGGTAAGGGGCGTGCATAAACGCACAATCGTGTCTACCATTCCTGTCTTAATGTACACATATATTCTTAGCTCTTTTACTCTTATTCATGCTTGTACTATTACATATATATTCAATCGTGTTTTACTGTTTATACTTTGCTTATAATCATATATGCTTGACAAATAAACAAATACAAATACAAATATAAACTTGCCAGATCTTAACTTGCTGTGCTTTATATACATAATGTAAATTATCTGAATGTAACTACTTTCTCATTCATACCAAAGTGGATTTTGATTTGATTTGTTTGCTTAATGGAGAAGGCAGGTGCTGCACAACATTGCCAGAATATTCTCAAATTCTATCTCGCCATTTCCTGAAACTGCAAGAATCACAGAAACAAAACTGATCATGCGAGCCCTTTTCTTAAGGGTGGAAAAATAATGCCTTCACCCATGTTGTTTTATAGAAAATCTGCTCCAACAAGTCCAGGTGAGCAGTTTGTTGCAATCACTATTGGCTCAGGTTTGAAAAGTCTTTGAAAACAACTGACCATGAAAGATGTTTTTGGGGAAGAAGAGTCTTAAAAAATAGAGGCTTAAGGAACATTTCTTGCTTAATACTAATCCAAAAGCCAGGGGCACAAAACTAGAGATGTTTTGGCTTGCTGACAATGCCAGAATTAAAACCTCATGAGGCTCACTCCCTTTGTGAAATTACTTGCCTAGTTATTCTTCAGCCACTGAAAGCAGAGAGTCTACCAGAACAAAGTTATATGGTCATATTTCTGAGATTTGGTAGCAAAACGCCCAACTTTTGATGGAACTATTTGGGCCACTTTGGAGTAGTTTGAAAGGTTAGGATGCAGGGATGTGCCATGGGTTCTTTTTGGTTGAACCATCAGTAATGTGACTGACCCAAACTTAGTAGACATAAAATGAAACAGGAAAATGGGGTTTTGTATCTCCTTTCAATCATTTTACATGCTAGCAAGGTCATGCTCAAAATCCTACAAGGTAGGTTTCAGCAATATGTGAACCAAGAACCACCAGAAGTACAAGTTGAGTTTGAAAGAGGTAGAGGAACTAGAGATCAAATTGCCAACATTGGGTGGATTATGAAGAAAACAAGGGAGTTCCAGAAAAACATCTAATTTTGCTACGCTAAAGCCTTTGATTGTGTGAATAATAACAAACTGTAGCAAATTCTTAAAGAGATGGGAGTAACCTTGGTCACTTTACCTGTCTTATGAGAAGCCTGTATGTGGGTCAAGAAGCAATAGTTAGAACCTTGGATATGCAGGCAATAGCTCTTTAATGGCAGAAAGTGAAAAGGAACTAAAGTGCCTCCTGATGAGGGTGAAAGAGGAAAGTGCAAAAGTTGGCTTGAAACTCAACATTATATAAACTAAGATCATGGCATCTGGTCCCATCACTTCCTGGCAAATAGAAGAGGAAGAAATGGAAGCAGTGACAGATTTTATTTTCTTGGGCTCCAAGATCACTGCAGATGGCGACTGCAGCCATGAAATTAAAAGATTTATTTATTTATTTTATTAAATTTATATGCCGCCCAACTCCCAAAGGACTCTGGGAGATGCTTGCTCCTCGGGAGGAAAGCTATGACAAACTTAGACAGCATAGTAAAAAGCAGAGACATCACCTTGCCAACAAAGGTATATATACTGTAGTCAAAGCTATGGTTTTCCCAATGGTAATGTATAGCTGTGAGAGTTGGACCATAAGGAAGGTTGCACGCCAAATAATTGATGCTTTTGATTGTAGTGTTGGAGAAGACTTGGGAGTCCCTTGAACTGCAAGGAGATCAAATCAGTCAACCCTAAAGGAAATCAACCCTGACTGTTCTTTGGAAGGAGAGATAGTGAAGCTGAAGCTCAAATATTTTGACAGCCAAATGAGAAGAGAGGACTCATTGAAAAAGACCCTGATGTTGGGAAAAACTGAAGGCAAAAGAAGAAGGTGATGGCAGAGGATGAGATGGTTAGATACCCAGTGGTGGGTTCCTACCGGTGCGGTCCACTCTATAGCACCGGTAGCGGCCCACTGGTGATGTCACAGTACCGGTGCGGTCAATTGCCGGTGCCTGGGCGCTGCCATTAAAAAAAAAATTTTTTTTTTAATTTTTTTTAAAAATTTTCTTCTGGCATGCCCAAAAGCCGAGCTTCCGGCACTGTGCATGCGCTGCCTTCCTACCCCACAGTGAGTCCAAGCAGAGGAGGATGGCTGAGGGAGCGCGTGAGACGCTGAAAGAACGGGCGGCAGGAGCTATCTCCATTCCCCTCCCTTCAGCAGTCCGAGAAGCCACGAACGTGCAGTGATGAACCCAGGCATTTTCACACATTCGAGGCTTCTCGAGCTGCTGAGGGGAGGGGGAACGGGCAGCAGGAGCCTAGGATTATCGAATGAGGAGAAGCATTCAGGCCCGACGGAGCCTCCTAGAAGAACCGCTGCCGCAGTCTTGCTGCTCCCACTGCGGGGGGCTGCGTTGTGGGTGGGCAATGCCCCCCCCGCTTCTCCGGCCGCTGCCAAGCTCCCGAGGCCCACGTCCACCCGGTCACCTGGCTGGCAAGCCACACCTACAAAATAAGCCATGCCCACAGAGTGGTAGTAAAACAATTAGGAACCCGCCCCGGTAGATACCGATAGTATTATCAACACAATAAACATGAATTTGGGCAAACTCTGGAAGACAGGGTGTGTGTTGTGGCCCATGGGATCATGAAAACTCAGACATGACTTAACAACTGAACAACATTAGTGGCTGGGGGGGGGAGACTTTTATTTTACACAAGCAAAGTTTAGCAAATGAAACAAAAGACCAAAAGAATTGTAAATTAGAAATGTCTTCAACTAGTTCATAAATAATACAATTATTTTCTGTTTTAACTATTTTCTATACTCTCCCCTTTATGGATTGCTGCCTTGTTGTGGGGAAAGGGGCTTGCGTAGCTCAATGAAGCTATCAGCTATGCCATGCAGGGCCACCCAAGACGGACAGGTCATAGCAGAGAGCTTTGACAAAACGTGATCCAATGGAGAAGGAAATAGCAACCCTCTTTACTATACATTGTCTTAATTTCCCTATATGTCACTTAATTTCACCGTAGCATTCTATTCTGTATCTCTAACAGATTTGTTTATAGCTGTTTTTGATATTTCTATTGACACTCTCTCTAGAGCTACACTCCCTTTTTCTACAAAGTTCAATCTGTCTTTCATGTTTTTCTGGTTTCTGTTTTTTTTATTCCTGTTCTGTCAAAGCTTTGACTTTTTTCTTCATCTTTTTGCTCCCCACTAGGCTTCTTGATTCTTTTCCTCTTCTCACAAAACTTTGTTCTATCTGAGGGAAACAGCTTGAAAAACTGTTCTCTCAAGTCAGGTCTGAGTGAAAGAAAAAAACACATCTCTCTTTTCTTAGTGTTCTCAGTTGCTTCTCCTTTCCAGTTCCATCTTTCTCATTAGGGCAGCCTATATTTTAGTTTCCCTCTTAATTTGATTCCTGGACTTTGGTCTTTTCTTTTTTTAATCCAACCTCTTTCTCATGAGGTCTATGGCTGCAGAGTTCCCAGGCAGCCATAGACAGCCATCTTGTACATAGGTACAGTATGCATATATTATACTGGTATATGCACGTTTTTATTTATTTCCCACTTTTATTATTTTTATAAATAATTCAAGGCAGCAAACATATCCAATTCACCTTCCTCCTCCTCTCCTGCTTCCTCCCTATTGCTGCTGTTTGATTGGCAGTTGGCTCATCGTGACAACGGGGAAGGGCCAAGAAAGAAGGAGGGAAGAAGGATCACAGATGCTTATCATGCATTCAGGAAGCCATCTTTCCACATAACATTCCTTCTGAAAGTTCTCCCATCCTCATCCTTAAAACTCTAGTTTATTCATTCGTTCATTCAATTTTAATATTGTTAGATTTCTAGTTTCTAATTGGAAGTCTATTATCTGTCTGTCTGTCTGTCTGTCTGTCTGTCTGTCTGTCTGTCTGTCTGTCTGTCTATCTATCTATCTATCTATCTATCTATCTATCTATCTATCTATCTATCTATCTATCTATCTATCATCTATCATCTATCATCTATCATCTATCATCTATCTATCTATCCATCCATTCCAATTTCTTTTTTTAATTGTTTTTCAATTTTAAACATCATAATATTGTAACACAGTATTATGATGTTTAAGTAGAGGAAATTTTGAGTAGTTTGGAGAACCGGCAAATACCAACTCTGGCTGGCCCCAGAGTGGGGTGGGAATGGAGATTTTGCAGTATCCTTCCCTTGCCACGCCCACCAAGCCACACCCACAGAATCGGTAGGGAAAAAAATTGAATTTCACCCCTGCTATGAATATATTGAAAAGGAATGGGGAAACTGTAATTGTTTCCATATCTAAAGAGCAGCAACTATCTGGGAAAGGTTTTCCTGGCTGTTCCTTTTGAACAGCATTGAACTCTGTATTATTAATATATTATTGTGCTTGGTTTATTTTTCATACAGGAAAGCATACATGTTGAATAGATGAAAAGCATGTTTTAAATGATCTAGAATTTAAACCTTTTTCTAAGAAAGTGTTAGCTTCCATCTAGAGTGGGTAGAACATATTTCTCCTTCCCTGCTTAGATTGGCAGTGTACCTTTTTGGACAATTGAAATATATGGAGAACTTGGTTCAACTACTATAATATCAATTATTGACTGTATATAGGTATGTATGTATTTAGTTATTTAAACATTTTTGTGGTTGAGAAAATCAGAAATGAGGGAGTGATAAGCCACCTGGGAAAGCCAAGGGAAATCATCAAAACCATAAAAAAGCGAAAGTTAGAATATTTTGGACATGTGATGCAACACCCAGAAAAATATGGGCATACTTCACTTAATCCTCCAAGGAAAGACTGAAGGCAAACGAGTTCCAGGCAGAAGAAGAAGAACCTCATGGCTTCAAAATCTCAGGGACTGGTTTGGACAAAACTCAACAGCACTTTTTCATGCGGTTGTTGATAAAAACATGATCGCCAACATCTGATGATGGATATGGAAGAAGAAGAAGAAGAAGAGGAAGAGGAAGAGGAAAGAAGGAAGAAGGAAGAAGGAAGAAGGAAGAAGAAGAAGAAGAAGAAGAAGAAGAAGAAGAAGAAGAAGAAGAAGAAGAAGAAGAAGAAGAAGAAGAAGAAGAAGACACATTTTTGTTGCCATTCACCTTGCAAAATAGAATTCTGGGTGGTTCCCAACGATAATAAAATTGCAAACAAGACAAAATAACAAAACAAAAACAACCCTGATGCTTAATCCATTATCTTCATCAACTCATCTATGTCCTCCCCAAATTCCAACCTTTCTATCTCAATACTTGGGGAATGTACCACCCTATAGCACAGCGGTTCTCAACCTGTCGGTCGTGACCCCTTTGGGGATTGAACGACCCTTTCACAGGGATCGACTAAGACCATATCAGAAAACACATATTTCTGATGGTCTTAGGAACCCGTCTCCAGACGGGTCCACGCACATGCAAATAGACTACTGCAAAAAAAAATCTGTACCATGGGAACTTCTGAGCATGCGCAGAAGCTGAATTTCCGGCACTGCGCATACATCACCATCCTATTTTTGGCCTTTTTTGCAATTTTTTTTAAAAAAATTCTGCACTGTGCATGCGTGTATGCGCAAAGCGCACATGTGCCCACGAGGCGCGGCCACGCCGCGCAGGAGGAAGCGAACTGGCAGTGAGGTAAGTTAGAACCCACTCCCGAGTTTCCTAATAATTTTATTATTTTATGGTTGGGGGTAACCACAACGTGAGGAACTGTATTAAAGGGTCGCGGCATTAGGAAGGTTGAGAACCACTGCTATAGCAACTTGCACTAAGTTAGCTGTTTTCAGATGCATTGGACTATTACCCTTGCCATGGTCAGTGTAATAACTACTGCAGTTATTCAGTTATTCAGGCCAGGTATGTTTGCAAACCAATGTTATTCCAGAAACTCAATTCCACATTTAGGAACTAAATAGCAGCAGAAGCTTCTCAGGTTCAACACCACTAGATTCATTGCTTTCTTGAAGCCAGGAATCTAGACGGAAGACCTGCTGAGTGCAGAACATGGGAGCCAAGTCCGAGATGTGTTCCTAGGTTTTTTTTCTTCCATCCATTTACAGTAAGTCAGTAGTTTCTTCCCCAAACCCCAAAAACTTCAACCTCTTATTATCTACCATTGACCTCACCCCATTCCTAAGAGGTCAGTAAGGGGCGTGCATAAGCGCACAATCGTGCCTACCGTTCCTGTCCTAATGTACCCATATATTCATACCTCTTTTACTCTTATTCATGCTTGTAATATTACATATATATTCAATTATGTTTTACTGTTTGTACTTTGCTTATAATCATATATGCTTGACAAATAAACAAATACAAATACAAAAGTCAATGGCATTTTGGTTGTTTGATGCTTCGGTGGTCGAGCCGCCTATTAAAAGATGGCAAAAGGGGGCATTTCTTCCGAGTTAAATTCCAGGAGGGAAAAAAAATGAGTAAATGGACTTTGAAAGTGCAGGTGGAAGGACAGGTCCAAAGGAGGTTCAGAACCCAAACACTATCTCTTCCTTCAAAGGGAGCCAGATTAAGAACATTTGGATATGCTTGAATTGAAGGAATGTAGTGAATTTGTGAAACTAAGTGAATCTGTTTAAAGTTCATTCCAAGATGGCGCCGACGAAGGCTGCCTCGGTGAAATGTGATTCTCTACGGATTTCATTATCACAAGACCATCTGCTAATCTTCTCATCGTTCCTATCACCCATCTCCTCCCACTTATGACTGTATGACTATAACTTGTTGCTTGTATCCTTACGATTTATATTAATATTGATTGATTCCTGATTGCTTATTTGTACCCAATGACAATCATTAAGTGTTGTACCTCATGATTGTTGACAAATGTATCTTTTCTTTTATGTACACTGAGAGCATATGCACCAAAGACAAATTCCTTGTGTGTCCAATCACACTTGGCCAATAAAGAATTCAATTCAATTCAATTCAATTCAATTCAATTCAATTCAATTCAATTCAATTCAATTCTATTCTATTCTATTCTATTCTATTCTATTCCTTATTCTGTTCTGTTCTGTTCTGTTCTATTCCTATTCCTCATTTCTATCATTTCCTATTCTATTCTATTCTATTCTATTCTATTCTATTCTATTCCATTCTATTCTATTCTATTCTATTCTATTCTATTCTATTCTATTCTATTCTATTAAATGAGATAAAAAATAAAATTCATGTTATGTTATTAAATAAATCAATTTGTTCCTTGGTTTATATGCTAACCAAAGGTCTCTACCTTCTCCACATTCTACCCAGTTATGTAGCCTTACAGACTCAAGGAATTTCTACACTAATAAAGGGGATTAGCTATGGTGGCAGCAGAAGAAAGGATAATAACAATAATACTTTAAAAAACAACAACCAACAGGCCATTTTACTTTCAACTTCAAAAGTTGGGGACATCTAATCAAACAATTTAGTCCAAGTGAAAAAATACTACTTTCTAAATTGCTATCTTCAGCCATTGCTTTGAGAAGGCTGTGTTAGAATGACAAGTTTGAGAATGGTGTTTATGATACCATTCTCAACAGAACTGGGTATGTCTAGTTTAATGAAAAGAAGGACCAGGGGAGACATGATAGCAGTGTTCCAATATCTCCGGGGTTGCCACAAAGAAGAGGGAGTCAAACTATTCTCCAAAGCACCTGAGGGTAGGACAACAATCAATGGGTGGAAACTAAACAAGGAGAGAAGTAACTTAGAACTAAGGAGAAATTTCCTGACACTTAGAACAATTAATCAGTGGACCAGCTTGCCTCCAGAGGTTGTGAATGCTCCAACACTGGAAGTTTTTAAGAAGATGTTGGATAACCATTTGTCTGAAGTGATGTAGGTTTCCTGCCTGAGCAGGGGGTTAGACTAGAAGACCTCCAACGTCCCTTCCAACTCTGTTATTATTATTATAAATCATGGGTGGACTATTGTTGGTGTCTGAAATAAGACCCAGGACTTGTGCTGCCAGGTTTTGGCACCATTCACCTTGGCAAGGCACTTAGCACTACAAAGAGGTGTGATCTACCTTGCTTAGCAAATAAACACAAAATGGTTTAGGAGGAGCCACTAGGAAACAATGAGGTGAGGCAACTGGTAAAATGAAGGTTTTTTCCCCATCTCTCAACTCCACCCTGGTGGAGCCGTCAGACTTCTGAACGCAACATAACACCACAATCAGGTTTAATATGATAGACTTGCAGGGCCAGCGCAATGTGCAACATGTTTATACTGGTGCAATATAATATAATGTTATATACATAAATGTGTATGTGTGCTAGTTATTACTTATTTGGGTTAGGGATTTCTTTCTTTTATTTACTGAGTTATTGAGATGTATTCTGTGTTTTCGGGGTGTGTGTGTGTGAGCACCAAGGGAGGCTCATTCAATCTCATTGTACACATGTTGTGCATTGACAATAAAGGTTTGATTTGATTTGATACTGTGATTGGAGTGACGGTCTTTAAAAATTATGTTAGAACCCTGTTCAAACGATTGGTTTGCTAATATATGAACAAGCCACAAATCAATGTTATGTGTATATTGCTTTAACTGCATTGAAGGCTGATTACTATATAAGGAAGAAAGAGAGCATGCTCAGCATGACTATGATGATGAGTAATTGCTTTGTGACTGTGTTTGTTGCTGTGAAGAGCTGCTGTGAAAAGAGTAACTATCTGTGATAGTGTAAACTTGATTGTTAGCTGTAATCTTTGTTTGTTAGTTAAACAAAGATAGGCAAGAAGAAGATTCTTCATATGGACTGACTTATTGTGTATGACTTGGACTTCCTATTGAACTTTGCTACTATTTTAAGTAAACTATTCGTAAATACTAAACGTATTCTGTTTATTGACTGAATAGCATTCATATCAAACTGCAACACCACAACCACAATCACATTTCGCTGTGTATGTGCTCAACAGCACAATAACTCCTTAACAATTTAAATGAGTAATTCATCTGTAAAGATAAAATGATCAACATAATCATCAAGAATTACCTATGTTATACACTGAAAATAACAGATATAAATTTCAGTAAAGAATCTTTCCAACATATGGTGTTCAAAACAGCCTGGTGCTTAGAGTCATTCTGATTTGGGAGCAGATATTCCCATTTTCTTTCTACTTAATGTTCTATCCGAAATTTGGACAAGGCTGCTGGCGCACTGGAGAAAGAGACTGGGGCCAGCCAGTATTATGTGAAGATACAGATTAGTAATGGATGAGTTCAGATGTGACTGTTTCACTTGCTGTTCCCAATCTTTCAAAAATCTGTTCTGCTTTAGCTACATTGGATAAAAATACTAACATCTATGACTGTATTGGTTTTCTCTTATGGCTGCTTAGAATCCACAATTGATCCTACCCAGGGGCAGGTCCCTAATTTTTTTACTACCACTCTGTGGGTGTGGCTTATTTTGTGGGTGTGGCTTGCCGGCCATGTGACCGGGTGGGCGTAGCTTCTTGGACTGCTGAAGGGAAGGGAACTGAGATAGGTCCTGCCGCCCATTCCCCCTCCCCTCAGCAGCTCGAGAAGCCTCGAACGTGCAAAAATGCCTAGGATCATCACTGCACGTTCGTGGCTTCTCAGACTGCTGAAGGGAGGGGAATGGAGATAGCTCCTGCCGCCCATTCTTTCAGCGTCTCACACGCTCCCTCAGCCATCCTCCCCTGCTGGGACTCACTGTGGGGTAGGAAGGCAGCGCACGCGCAGTGCCAGAAGCTCGGCTTCTGGGCATGCGCAGAAGAACATTTTTTAAAAAAATGTAAAAAATTTTTTTAAAAAAATGGCAGCGCCCAGGCACCAGCAACCGACCGCACCGGTACTGTGACGTCACCAGCGGGCCGCTACCGGTGCTATAGAGTGGACCGCACCTGTAGGAACCCACCACTGATCCTACCTTTGCTATATGGTGTGTGTGTGTGTGTGTGTGTGTGTGTGTGTGTGTGTGTGTGTGTGTGTTTTACTTCTATCAGCCTAACTGTGAAGGTTTTAGTTGGATTACATGTATTGCTTATTGTGGTCAAATAGCTGTATTTTCCTTATCTTGAGTAATCTAGATTTTATCCAAGCAATTGAATGAATTGATTGCATCTGTCTTACTTTAAATCTTCTGACTAGATTTATTATTTTTTGTGAAGGCAAATTGCAAAAGAGAGGGAACCCTGTGTTATCTCCCTCATGGGCAAAATCCTTCTACTTAGTTCAATGTATAAAATCATTCCCAGTTTTATCTAAAGAATGACACAAGATATTTTTAAAGAATATTCAAAACAAGGTGTTTTTCAATAGAATCATTTATTATGTGACATTACAGCAATGTGTACTGTAACTGCAATGATATGGTATTGTTTATAATTAAGATCAACCACTAACAGTGAAGAAATAAGCAGTCAAGAAATACACTACAGACTAGCACCCAATACAACAGCTATGAAGGCCTTGGAAAAGATATTCAAATGCCGTGATGTATTTATGCTTACAAAGATCAGAACTGAGCAAGCCATCTCTGTAACACTGTATGGAAGCAAAAGTCAGATTATAGTATTCACATTTTTGAACTTGGTACTGGAGAAGACCCAGCTTTCTGGAAAAGGCTGAGCTCTAACCGCTGAGCCGAGGTGGCGCAGCGGTTAGAGGCAGTACTGCAGGCCACTTTAGCTGTCTGTGATCCGCAGGTCAGCGGTTCAAATCTCACCAGCTCAAGGTTGACTCAGCCTTCCATCCTTCCGAGGTAGGTAAAATGAGGACCCAGATTGTTGGGGGCAATATAAATATACATTGCTTACTGGTGTAAACCGCTTAGAGAGTGCTTGCACTGTGAGGCGGTATATAAATCTCACAAATAAATAAATAAATAAATAAAAGGCTGTAATGATGCCAAAGATGAAAGAAAGAGGAGAAGATGACTGAAGTAACCTGGGTAAACTGTTACAGTGGTGATGAACACACCACTGGAAGGCGTGAAAAAACCCAAATTAGGAATAGAGCCTATTGGGAGAAAATCTATTTTATGTGTTTACTAGGAGTAAAAAAAAAAAAAGACTGATGGCACATCATCAATCAACCAAAAAAAGTTTAGTCTTGCCTTGATAAGTCCTAGAGAACTAAATCACTTCTGTTTAGTAATATGGAAGGACTGTCTGCACATTATGCTTTTTTTCCCCCTGTAAAAAACCCCAAAAGCTGTTCCCAATAATTTGTAAATTTCTAAATCGGTTTCACTTTTTTTTATCCCGCCCCTTACTTTCAAATGTGACTTTTATTCTTGCTTTAAACCAGGGGTCCCCAAACTTGGCAACTTTAAGACTTGTGGACTTCAACTCCCAGAATTCTCCAGCCAGCATAGCTGGCTGGAGAATTTTGGGAGTTGAAGTCCACAAGTCTTAAAGTTGCCAAGTTTGAAGACCTCTGCTTTAAACCAAAGCAGACAAGAACAAGAACCTGCCAAATGGCTGTAGTGGATTCCTCAGCGGGAAGGCGGAGTAAAAAGAAGCCCAGTAACTACATTTCCTTAAACCGTAGCTGATGTCAAGGCAATCCGGCAAAAGGACGGGGGTGGGGTTACGCACGATCCTTCAGTCCAGCGAGCAGCCTTTGCTCTCGCTCTCCCCCCCGCCCACTCTTTAACAGGTAGCCAGTTTATAACCTCAACGTATCTTCGGTGACTCTCCAGTCTAGCGCGCTGCTCCGGACTATCCGCCAGCCTCTCTCGGGGAGAAGGCGGTAGGGGATAGTCCTCCTCGGCTTCCCAGGCTCCGTTAAGAGATCGGCGGGAGCCTCAGCAGCAAGCCAAAGCCATCGAGCGGTACCGCGATGCCGGCTTCGCCCCGGCGCAAGTGGGGCTCTACCGCCGCGCGTTTCCTCCTGGCGGTATGGAAGGGGAAGGGATTGGGGAGGGAATCGGGGAGCAGATCCTGATGCTGGAGCCCCATGGTTGACAGTTTGCCCGCCGCAGCCCGTTGTGTTCTGGGCAGCACCAGTCAGGGGTTCCCTTGTGGGACACGCGAGACTCTGGACCGAGGATCTCCTTTTCCAGACAAAGTCTCAGCTAGCTGCAGGTGGCTTTTCTTCTTTCACTTTGTGCGCTGTTGACCTTGGCAACCTGGGACGAGGATCTGTAGAGATCCTCAGTCATCCAGGTCGTGGGTCGTCCCAAGGGTGCTTTTTCAGGAGGCAACTGGACTTTCTTTTCTTTTTTCCTTTTGAAGACTTTTAGCTATGCAATTTGGGATGAACACCCTTTGAATGGTTGTGGGAGTAGGAATGGATTTCCAGAGGAAAAATTGCAGACTACAGGAACCTGGAGCACTCCTCGGGTGACCCTGAGGACACAGATAAACCTCCAAGTGCTTCAAGGACTCACTAAAAGGATGCAGATTGCCAGCTGTCTGCAAGGAATATAAATCCTTCCATTCCCCACTATCCTGTCAGAGCTGAAGAAGCTTCTTGGATGAGAAGCGAAACATCTTCAAAACAAAAAACCAAGAAAGTCCAGTTGCCACCTGAAAAAACACCTTTGGGACTGGGATGAGAGTCTTTGATGTGGTCCTTGTCCGGTTGCTGTTTCTAGCTACATTCTTTTTTCTGGTTATCAAACTTAGTTTGCACTTTTTTTCACTGAGGTCAAAGCTGGCGAATTTGGGCGATGTGGTGATGCTCAAAATAGGATTTGGAGCCTTCTTAATGCAGCTACCCAATTCTATTGGGTAGCCAAAATTTTTAGCCCATCTTATTATTTTTTCTTTCACTTGTTCTTCTTCCAGTTAATACTCAATAAATAATTATACATTTTTAAAATTAATTTTTCATCTGTCCCTAGTAGTATTTGATCTAGTTCTGTTGTTTCTTTATAAAAGTTATACATTCTTGTGTCTTCCTCATATCTTGATTGTATTTGCATATATGGCCACTATGCTAAATCAAACTCTTGATTGGTCAGTTCTTGTTTAGATTTGAGTCCCCCTTTGTCATTCAAAATGTCCTTATATCTTACATTTTTTTCCATATCAATCACATTAGGATTTATCAGTGCCTCCATTGTGGAGAGCCAGACTGGTATTTTCATATAATGTCTTTCTTTAACTTTTCCGCATACTAACAATAATGCATTGCTAACAAAATGTCTTTGAAAGTATCCATGTATTTTATTTTTGCCATATCATAAAAAAGCATGCCACCCCAATTGGAGATCATGCCTCTCCAAATTTAATAATCTTTTATGACTCAAATTTACCCATTCTTTCACCTAGGCAAATGCAGTAGCCTGGTAATATACAGGTGAAACTCGAAAAATTAGAATATCGTGCAAAAGTTCATTTATTTCAGTAATGCAACTTAAAAGTTGCATTGAAACTAATATATGAGATAGACTCATTACATGCAAAGCAAGATAGTTCAAGCCGTGATTTGTCATAATTGTGATGATTATGGCTTGCAGCTCATGAAAACCCCAAATTCACAATCTCATTCTCGCGGCCCGGCCCACCTCCTGCACCCTGAAAATAATAACCCCCCTGATAATAAGGCCAAGGCCATATTTTGGGGTTCAAAAATATAAGCCCCTGTCTTATTTTCGGGGAAACATGGTAGATTTGGATTACTTTCCATTTCTGCTTGTATTTATCAATCAAGTAAATTTAAAACTTAATTTAGCAAAGTATACCACACTAATATCCTGTTCCCCAACCAGCTCCAACCCCACTACTTTGTTAAACCAAGGGAAAAAAACACACGTCTTCCTTCTAATTTTCCACCAATTTCCCAATCTTATAACTTTTATAATTCACCCAATCAGTCCTTCTTTGCAACTGGTTGTTTTCCTTCCTTCCTTCCTTCTTCTTCTCTCAGTAGTTAATATTTGTAATCCACAAGGCCCACCAATTCCCCAAGAGTTGTAGTTCTCAATTTAAGCCATTTGTTTAGTGACTCTTCAAAGTTGCATTGGTACTGAAAGAAGAGACTTACAACCAATACTCACACTTACAGCTGTTGGAGCATCCTAATGGCCATGTGATCATCCAGGAACTTGGCAACTGGCATGGTTACAGGATCTGGGGATCATGTCATCATCATTTGTAACCTTCCCAGCCAGCTTCCAATAAGCAAGCCAGATTCGCTTAGTGACCATGTGATTCACTTAACAATTGCAGTGATTTGCTTAACAACCATGACAAAAAAGGTTGTAAAAGTCAGGCACAACTCACTTAACAATTGACTGGCTTAAATTCTGGTCTCAATTGTGATTGTAAGTTAAGGACTACCTGAACTGATCACTTTTCGGTCATCACTAGCTAGAGAAGGATGGGAGTTGCAGTAAAAGGCACCAGAGAATGAATATTAATACATTACTCAATTCTCGCTTCCTGTTTTATGGCAAGGCATACATCACTTAACAACTGCCTTACTTAGCAATGGAAATTGTGATCCCATTGTGGCTGTGAGTTGAGGGCTATCTGTAGGATTAAAGGAAATAAAAGAGTACATGCAAGAAAACATCCATGTCAGACTGTTCATCCTACAATAGAAGAGAATAACATAGTTGGAAGGGAACTTGGAGGTCTTCAAGTCCAGCCCCCTGCTCAGTTAGGAAACCCTACACTACTTCAGACAAATGGTTGTCCAATCTCTTCTTAAAAATTTCCAGTGTTGGAGCATCCACAACTTCTGGAGGCAAGCTGTTCCACTGATTAATTGTTCTGTTAGGAAATGTCTCCTGAGTTCTAAGTTGCTTCTCTCCTTGATTAGTTTCCACCCATTGCTTCTTGTTCTACCCTCAGGTGCTTTGGAGAATTCTTTGACTCCCTCTTCTTTGTGGCAGCCCCTGAGATATTGGAACACTGCTATCATGTCACCCCTAGTCCTTCTTTTCATTTAACTAGACATACCCAATTCCTGTAAAAGCTCTTCGTATGTTTTAGCCTCCAGTCCTCTAATCATCTTTGTTGCTCTTCTCTTCACTCTTTCTAGAGTCTCAAAATCTTTTTTACATCGTAAAATAATAAATGGTAATCTTAATGATAAACCAAAACAAAAGAGAAAGAAATTAAGGTAATTATTAAGTGATAAACGAGAAAAATGAAGTGAAAAGAACATATTTTTATATTCTCATGTTTATGTTGGTCACCTCAAGTTAACATACATAGTCAATGTTTCCGTCTCCTATTTTCCCCATAAGAAACATTCTGTGAGGTGAGTTGGGTTGAGGGAAAATGACTGGCCCCTCACTCAGTGGCTTTCTTGCCTAAGGGAGACTTAAAACTCAGAGTAGCATAGTCACTAAAACAAACTGGTTTTTCTTTTAAGAATTGTGGGCTTCACTTATGAATACAGTATTTTTCGGAGTATAAGACGCACCTTTTTACCCCCCAAAAGAGGGTGAAAACTTGGGTGCGTCTTATGCACCGAATGTAGCCTCACCCACCCACCCACCCCCACCCTTTGGCCTCTGTCTTCCAGCAATTTACCTGCTTGCAGGAAAGAGGGAAGAGCCTGTAAAGCCAAGCAAGTCACTAGCAGTTTTCCCACGTACAGCTGATTAAGTTTGCCACATGGGAAAATGAAAGTGAAACTAACTACAAATAGGCAAATAGCTGGGAGAGACAGGCAGATTTTTATTTTTTGCTGAACTGGATGGAAGGGGGTAAGTGAATAACTATAAATGTCTGTAGAATGTTCAAATCATTAGACTTATTTTTTAAAGACTGCTTTATTATTATTCTAGAGCCAGGGGTCTCCAACCTTGGCAACTTTAAGACTTGTGGACTTCAACTCCCAGAATCCCACAGCCAGTTTTGTTAGCTTTGCTGGCTGTGGAATTCTGGGAGTTGAAGTCCACAAGTCTTAAAGTTGCCAAGGTTGGAGATCCCTGTAAATCTAGACAACTTAACAAAATAAAGAAGCTTTTTAAAATAAATGCTTGCTCTGAAGAGGCCCAGTGCTATTGTATCTTCTTTTAAATAATAGAGAATAATGTATACTTCCAGAAATTTTAATTAATTTTAACAGGTGGGGCTTATGGGCCAGGCGACCCCAAAACATCGGCTTGATTAAGCTGGCCTGGCCCCGTGTCAAAAGAGGGCCCTAACCACAGTAGCCTATGCCTGCCTAACCGAAAACAGGCTCCACTGAGTTCAGTGTGACTTACTCCCAGGTAAGTGGGTAGAGCAGCCTTCCCCAGCCAATAGTTTGCTTGCAGCTTATAATAAGTAAAATAATAAATATTAATACTAAAATTCCATTGGGGCCCAGATCGGAGAGTTGGGGGGGCATGAAATGTTTACTTCTTCCTAGGGATGGGCGTAACAGAAAATAATTGAGAAGCACTGTACTAATTTAACAATTGTAATGATTCACTTAACAACAGTGGCAAGAAAAGTCATAAAATAAGGCCAAACTCAATTAACAAATGTTTCACTTAGCAACATAAATGTTGGCCTCAGTTGTGAACGTAAGTCTAGGATTATCTGTAAAGATGAATACAATGCTGAACTTCTCACTTTCTATTTCATAGCAAGGCATATATTTAAGATGGCACAGTGATTAGAATGCAGTATAGTAGGCTAATTCTGCTGACTGCCGATTGCCAGCAGTTCGACAGTTCGATTCCCACTGGCTCAAGGTTGACTCAGCCTTCCATCCTTCTGAGGTCTGTAAAATGAGGACCCAGATTGTTGGGGGCAATAGGCTGACTGTAAACTGCTTAGGGAGAGCTGTAAAACACTATGAAGCGGTATATAAGTCTAAGAGCTATTGCTATATATTTGATTTTCATAGTGGGACCTATGACCTATGTATCAATAATTTGACTTACAGAATAACAGTTAAAAGGGATCTTGGAGGTGTTCTAGTCCAACCCCCTGCTCAAGCAGGAAACCCTATATCAGTGATGGCGAACCTTTTTTTCCTTGGGTGCCGAAAGCGAGTGTGTGTGCGCTATTGCAAACACATGTGTGCCCACACCCATAATTCAATGCCCCCACGTGCCCCCCACCCATGCATGCGTGACCCTCCCCGCGCTGCCCCACCACCCGCGCATGCATGCATGATCCCCCTGCTCCCCTGTTTCCCGACTTCTGGTGGACCCAGTATTTATTTATTTATTTATTTATTACAAGTTCTTATAGGCCGCCCAATCCGGTAGGACTCAGGGCGGCGTACAATGAGAATAAGAACAATACAGTAAAAAAGACATGACAATATAAAACACAACAACATTCATTCAGGGGGAATCTGATCTTCTACTTCTTCACCCCGCCTGCCGGAAGAGCCAGTAGGCCTGTTTTTCACCCTCCCCAGGCTCCAGAGGCTTTCCTGGAGCCTGGGTAGAGTGAAAACAGCCTCCCCTGCCCTCCCAGAGGCCCTCCAGAGGCCGGAAATAGCCTATTTCCCAACTTCCGGTGGGCCTGGTAGGCCCATTTTTCGCCCTCCCCAGGCTCCATTCTTGGAGCCTGGGGAGGGCAAAAACGCCCTCCCCTGCTCCCCCAGAGGCCCTCCAGAGGCCGGAAACACCCTCCCAGAGCCTTCGCACGAGCCAAAAATCAGCTGGCGGGCGCACACATGCGCACTGGAGCTGAGCTAGGGCAATGGCTCACGTGCCGGCAGATATGGCTCCACGTGCCATCTGTGGCACGCATGCCATAGGTTCGCCATCACGGCCCTATATCATTTCAGACAAATGGTTGTCTAATCTTTTCTTTAAAACCTCCAGTGTTGGAACACCCACAACTTCTGGAGGCAAGTCATTCCATTGGTTGATTATTCTGACTGTTAGGAAATTTCTCTTTAATTCTAGGTTGCTTCTCTCTTTGATTAGTTTCCATCCACTGTTTCTTGCCTTGCCGTCAGGTGTTTTGGAAAATAGGTTGACCCCCTCTTCTTTGTGGCAGCCCCTCAAACATTGGAACACTGTTATCAGGTCATCCTGAGTCCTTCTTATCATTAAATTAGAGTCTAGCCATACTTCTTTAGAACAGTATACTAAGTCAGTTTTCCTCAGAAGGCCGGACTATGAATTCCCGACAAACAATGTCTTGGCATGTCCTTGTATTCATAGTCAGATAAAGTTTCATCTACATTTCCCACTTTTGAGTCACCAAGAATAGGTTAAGTGTTCATAATATGCATGAGCAAATAACATTAGAAATATTTTTGTTTCCTCCCTCTGAGGGATAAATAGCTCTGAAGATCAATCTGTTATTTTTGCTTACATTGACTAGGTTCTAAGACCTGCAATGTTTCATATTACTCTACCTAAGAATGGGTATTTTTGTCATTTTTTCAGAGCATTGGTTTTTGTTGCCTCCAAGATACTTGCAACTAAGAATTGAGATCTTTAGGTAGTGTTCCCTGATGCTGTGTATGAACTATGTTGCTCCCACACAGAGAAAGCATAATTTATGAAACACTCATTAAAAAAAAACAAGGTGGCAACAATCTTCACTTTTTTAAATAGCGTGCCTACCATCCCTGGGCTAACATCCCCATTTATTCGTAAAATATCATGTACTCATAACCATGATTGTACTTGTTATATATTCACAATCATGCTTGCAACAAAATACCTTATTCCACCAGACTTGAAATACTGGAATTAGACAATTTACAACTACGTCGCCTCCGATCTGATCTAAATGTAGTTCATAAAACCATATACCAAAATGTCCTTCCTGTTAATGACTACTTCAGCTTCAACTGCAGCGATACACGAACACGTAATAGATTCAAACTAAATGTAAACCGCTCCAAACTTGACTGCAGAAAATACGACTTCAGCAACAGAGTGATCAATGCCTGGAATGCACTACCTGACTCTGTGGTTTCTTCCCCAAACCCCAAAAACTTTAACCTTAGACTGTCTACAGTCGACCTCACCCCATTCCTAAGAGGTCTGTAAGGGGCGTGCATAAGCGCACCACTGTGCCTACCGTCCCTGTCCTATTGTCCTCTTTTATCGTTACTTTTTACTTATGTTTATACAAACTACTACTATCCTATACCTGTTTGACAAACAAATAAATAAATAGATAAATAAAAATAAATAAATGTTTTTTTCAATATTAAAATATTTATTAAAAAAAGTTTTTAAGTAGTCCCTCCCCCCTTGCCCTCCCACCCCCATCTCCCCCACCCCCCTCCCTAGACTTCCCAGAACAGGCACAGAGTATAGTATTCACAAACATAGAACTAAAATATGCTAACAAATTATTGACTTCAAAATCTCTCTAGGTCTTTAACTCCTTATAGCTCAAAATCCTTTAAACATGGACTAAAAATTAAAAATGTTTCATTCATAAGCTATTTGAGTCTTCTTAATCTGGTACTTGTTTTGAATATAGTCAATCCATCTTCTCCATTCCAATATATATCTTTCGTTTGAATGGTCTTTAAGATATGATGAAATTTTTGCCATCTCTGCCAAATGCACGACTTTTAGTGTCCATTCCTCAATGGTAGGTGGAAAAAATAAATAAATGTTTGTACTTTGTACACTTTGTACACAATCATATACACGCTTGATAAAATAAATAAAATAAAATAAATGAATAAATGAATAAATGAATAAATAAATAAATGAATGAATGAATGAATGAATGAATGAATAAATAAATAAATAAATAAATAAATAAATAAATAAATAAATAAATAAATAAATAAATAAATAAATAAATAAATAAATAAATAAAATGTTCAATTGAAGGCCGGAATGGAGATTTTCCTACAACTTAATAAAGCTAAGCATGGGTCTTCCTGAACCAGAAATTCCTTTTCAGTTTGAACTGTTTTTTCTGCTTATAGAAATAGTCATAATATGAGTCAAAGTATTATGGCATGCATGTAAAGACATCCCGTTTGAGCCATTATATATTTAAAGCAATGAATGATAGTAAATCAGTGTTTCCCAACCTTGGCAACTTGAAGATGTCTGGACTTCAACTCCCAGAATTCCCCAGCCAGCGAATGCTGGCTGGGGAATTCTGGGAGTTGAAGTCCAGACATCTTCAAGTTGCCAAGGTTGGAAAACACTGTAGTAAATCTTGCAAGCTTTCAGTCTCAGGATACTGATGTAAGGGAATATTTTCAATGGATTTTTTTCAATGGAGGCAATGGATTTAGGTGTGGCTACCTAATATAGTGTTATGCAGGCAGTCCTCAACTTACAACCACAATTGAGCCCAATTTATATTGCTGAGAAATTTGTTAATTGAGTTTTGCCCCATTTTACGACTTTTCATGCCACATTTGTTAAATGAATCCCTGCACTGTTGTTACATTAATAACACCGTCGTTAAGTGAATCTGATTTCCCCATGGACTTTGCTTGTCCGAAGGTTGCAAAAGGGGATCGCATGACCCAGGGACACTGCATCTGTCATAAATGTGAGTCAGCGGTCAAGCATCCGAAGGTAAATCACGTGACCATAAGGATGCTGCATTGGTCGTAAATCTGAAAAATGGTCATAAGTCCCTTTTTTCAGTGCTGTTGTAACTTTGAATGGTCATTAAGTGAACTGTTGTAAGTCAAGGGCTACCTGTGCGTTCTTTGTATTTAGTGAAGTCTACATTTCCCCCATTAAATTGTTTCAGAGGGTTTTGTCATATCTAATCAGGAGTAAGATTTCTATCATGAGAAGAGCCTTCTGTTTTCAAAGTTATGGTTTTGAGTACAGCAGGCATACCAGTGGTGGGTTGCTGCCGGATCGGTTCTTTAGAACCGGTAGCGAAAATTTGACGCCGCTCACCGAACCGGCAGCGATGACTGGCGGTCCACGCTCCCAAATTGGTCCTCCGGTTGCTGCGGCTTGCAAAAAAAAAAACCCTCTGCGAATGCGCAAAGACTTCTGCGCATGCGCAGAGGGTCATTTCCAGGAAGTGATATGCGCAAAACATGCACTTCCGTCGTGATGCGAACCGATGGGGAAGATAAGTAGGACCCACCCCTGAGGCATACTATATGTATGAGATGGCCAAGTAAGCTGTTATTTTTGAGAAGAATGTTTTGTTTAAACATTGGTCAGAATGCGTTTGTGTCATATGGAGCCCTTGCGGTCAGGAGTTCATCTTAAGTTGAAGGAATCACAGGTAGTCCTCAACATACGACTGCAATTAAGCCCAAGATTTCTACTGCTAAGCAAGACAGTTAGGTGAGCTTTGCTTCATTTTATGACCTTTCTTGCCACAATTGTTACATGAGTCATTGCAGTTATTAAATTAGTATCACGGTTGTTAAGTGAATCTATCTTCCCCTTTGACCTTGCTTGTCAAAAGGTTGCAAAAGGTGAACACATGACCTTGGGGAATACTGCAATCATCGTAAATGTGAGTCAGTTGCTAAGCATCCAAATGTTGATCACATGACCATGGGGATGCTGCAACAGTTGCGTGTGAGAAAAATAGTCAAAAGTCACTTTGTCAGGGCTGTTCTAACTTTGGACGGTCACTAAATGAATGATTGTAAGTTGAGGATTACCTGTAGATCCTCTGGTGCCAAAAGCAATGCAGACGTCTTTATTTCTATCATAAATCAGTACAAAACAACATCGATAAGAATTATAGCCATTTCAATAATATTCATGAAACAATAAATGTTCCATAGATTTAAAAAATACCTAAAAGATAGCATTGCCAACATAATACTGTAATACGAGAATACTGATTTCTTTATACAAGAGTTCTTCGTATTAAAACAGAGACTTTAAACAAGAAATGAAAATATTCCTTTACATCACCAGCTCAACGCGGCCTAGAGTCCTCCGGGAGTTGGGCGGCATATAAGAATACCAAATAAATAAATAAATAAATAAACTATGAGCAGGGAGATTTGCTCTTCTTATTTTTGGATTGATTATATACAGTAGCGTGAAGGTATGGGTTGGTTCCTCCCGGTTCGGACCGGATCGCCCGAACCGGTAGCGACGTGCTGGTGACGTCACTGTCGGTGCCAGTCCGTGCGCACCGCCATCTTTTTTTCATTTTTTTTGCCAATTTCCCCCCTTCCGCTGTTTGAAAAAGTGCCCTCCCGCCCGCCCGTGGGTTAATACTGACCTTTCTTCGCCCAAAGCACAGCTGATCAGCTCCTCAGCTGTGTTTCGGGCTGATTCCTGCTTCTGAGCATGCACGAAACATCGCGAAGGTAAGTGGACCCCACCCCTGCATGAAGGCAATGTCTGAAACGAGCAATGATACAATTAGATATGACCATTATTGTATTATGTATCAGTGAGCTCAGTTTTTGCAAGCTATATCAAGTTGCTCTTAAGTGATTTTACATTCTTTCTTGGGCTAGGACAGATACTTGGATTAAGTTGCAGGAACTTTGTCATGCAGTTTTCTGTTCTGTTTCTGTTTGGCATGATGAAATCTTACATTCCTAAGGTTTGAAATGCGCCATAGTAGTTCATTTCATCATTTGGTATCAACCTAGGATTTCTCTCATATAAACAACCATCCCTTTCCAAAACTCAGAAAAAAGAACATTGTAGAGTGTGTCTGAAGTACAGGGCATATACTCCATAGCCTTAATGGAGAGAACTGTTTTTCCTTGACTGAGTTTGAAAATGCTGAGCAGGTTAGTACTTGGATGAAAAACACCAGGAAAATTAAAAAAAAATTAAAAATGGGAGCCAGTTTAGTTTTGTGATTAAGGTGCTAGCCTGGAAACCAGAAGTATTCTAGTCCGGCCTTAGGCATGAAAGCCAGCTGGGTAACCTTGGGCCAGTCATTGTTTCTCAGCCCAGCCCACCTCACAGGATTGTTAGGGGGGAAATAGGAGGAATAAGTATTAGGTGTGTTCACTAACTTGAGTTATTTATACAAATAATAAATCTAAAAAAAATTAAGGCTATACTAGGCCTAGTAGGAAGTTGACATATTAGAAGAAGGCTGTGGCAAACCACTTCCATACCATAGCCAAATGAATGAAGGAATGGATGGATGGATTTGTTTATTTTAGATTTATTATTAGAGTTGGAAGGGACCTTGTAGGTCATCCAGTCCAACCCCCTGCTCAAGCAGGAGTTTCTACACCATTTGAGACAGATGGCAGTCCAGTCTCTCCTTGAAGGTTGCAAGTGTTGGGGCTCCACAACCTCCGCTGGCAAACTGTTCCACTGGTTGATCGCTCTCACCGTCAGAAAGTTTTTCCTCACTTCCAGGTTGAAACTCTCCTTGGTCAGCTTCCATCCATTATTCCTTGTTTGGCTTTCTGGTGCCATAGAGAACAGCCTGACCCCCTCCTCTCTGTGGTATTCCCTCAAGTACTGGAACACTGCTATCATGTCACCCCTGGTCCTTCTCTTCGCCAGACTGGCCAAGCTCAGTTCCTGCAACCGCTCTTTGTATGTTTTATTTTCCAGACCCTTTATCATCCTGGTCGCTCTCTTCTGCACTTTCTCTAGAGTTTCAATGTCTTTTTTGTAGTGTGGTGACCAAAACTGGATGCAGTACTCTAGGTGTGGTCTGACCAAGGCTTTATAGAGTGGTACTAGTACCTCTCTGGTCCTTGATGGAAACCCCTATTTATGCAACTCAGGACTGTGTTGGCCTTTTTGGCGGCTGCTGCTGGATGAATGAAACATAATAGCAACAGCAATAGCACTTAGACTTATATACTGAGCCGTGGTGGCTCAGTGGTTAGAATGCAGTACTGCAGGCTACTTCTGCTGACTGCCAGCTGACTGCAATTTGGCAGTTTGAATCTCACCAGGTTCAAGGTTGACTCAGCCTTCCATTCTTCCGAGGTGGGTAAAATGGGGACCCAAATTGTTGGGGGCAATATGCTGAACTCTGTAAACTGCTTAGAGAGGGCTGTAAAAGCAGTGTGAAGCGGTATGTATGCTATGGCTATACTGCTTCGTAGTGTTTTTACGGCCTCTCTTTAAGCGGTTTACAGAGTCAGCATATTGCCCCCAACAATCTGGGTCCTCATTTTACCGACCTTGGAAGGATGGAAGGCTGAGTCAACCTTCAGCCTGGTGAGATTTGAACTTCCAAACTGCTGGTAATCAGCAGTCAGCAGAAGTAGCCTGCAGTACTGCATTCTAACCACTGCCTCCCCCCCCACAGCTCTTATACTGTGTAACATGGACCAGAGGGAAGCACTAACTCAAGAGAAACTTTACTTCTTCTGTTTCAAACAAAAGATCAGTGGTGAGAACTGAAATTTATTGCCATTAATTTTATGTAAAATGGCTAAGAATTATTTATCCATGTCCTTTTTCAAAACTTTATTTTCCATCCAAGGAAATCTGAGCTGCATACGTGAGCCTTGAGAAAAAGGCTAAGATAACCAATTACCTTTGGTGAGAAAGATGGGGCTGGTTTGGTACAAGACAGGGGGCATGTTCAAAGTAACATAGATGAACACAAGTCCTTTGTTAAATATGTAAATCCCAATTCATATCGGTTTTCAGCCATAAGCATGGAAACATGGAGTTGTGTTTAGAAAGTCTGAGAGGGTACATAGAATCTCAGTTAAGTGCCTTTCTGAAAACATTTCACCTAGGGGAAAATACTTTTGTTGGGAGATAAATGTAATTTCATGGACTAAATTATCACCACTGTTTTAGTTGGGGGTAGTAGTCCCCTATTCTTTTCCTTGGACTTTCAGAAATCATAATGTATGGAATTGTGGTAGGACTCTTGCCTCCTTACATTGTTAGATCTGGCAGGTGGTACAGTACTTAAGCCACAATGACCACCTCTGTTTATAAAAATGATTAAAATATGCTTACAGCATATTTTAGAGTCCTCAGTAATGGCGATGGGCTTTATAAAACGTCATCAATGGTTGGATGTTGTGTGAACTTTTTATAAGTCACTAGTGGAAAAGTGACTGAAGGAGAATACATCCCAATTAGCAATTGAGAAAAACATTATATAGGAAGTAGAAATGTACCATACATTTTTCATTTTATTTATGTATTTATAGTTAGATTTATATACCGCCCTTCTCCGGGGACTCAGGGCGGTGAACAGCCAAGTAAAAATACAATATAAACATTAAAATATATATACATTTAAAAGAAAATATTAGATGTGTCCCTGATTTAAGACAATATAATTAAAATTTGGTAAAATTTGGTAAAATCTTAAAAACCCCAAAAACTTTTTCATGCCAGCCCGGCTTGATAAAAATAGTATGTCTTGAGGGCACGGCGGAAGGTGGCCAGGTCATGAATGGTTCTTAAATCTGGAGGGAGTTGGTTCCAGAGGGTGGGTGCTCCCACAGAGAAGGCCCTCCCCCTGGGTGTCACCAGTCTACACTGCTTGGCTGATGGCACCCCGAGGAGGCCCTCTCTGTGGGAGCGCACTGGTCGATGGGAGGCAGTTTGTGGCAGCAGGCGGTCTCGGAGATACCTAGGTCCAATGCCATGGAGCGCTTTAAAGGTAGTAACAAGCACCTTGAAGCGCACCCGGTAGACCACCGGAAGCCAGTGCAGCTCGCGCAGGAGGGGTGTTATATGGGAGCGCCAATTAGCCCCTGAAACCATCCACGCGGCTGCATACTGGACCAGCTGGAGCTTCTGGGTGCTCTTCATGGGGAGCCCCACATAGAGAGCATTACAGTAGTCCAGACGCGACGTGACGAGGGCATGATAAAAAAATATGACCTAATATGTCTACCAAAATACATTAAATAACTATTCTTAGCCCTTTTTTCCCCATTGGAATGGGTACCGAATAACTTCTTTCCTAAATTGTGTAGTGTCTTTCTTTCTTAGTAATATTTTAGAAACATGTAGATAAGTGCTTCAAGACCTGATTTAGAAATACAAGGACAACAGTGTAGTAATACAACAAGTTAAACAAGCTTATTGTGCTCAATTAGACAGAGTTCGTTGCTAATTGACAATTACATTGTAGTTTATATAACCCTTTTAAGAAATGTACAGTCCTAACTAAGCCTTTCTTGTCAAGGGAGATTGTTGGGGGACTGACGCAGAACAGGAAAAGCTGGTAATGTGAAGAGACCTGACGCTACTTGCTAAGATCATAGAAACACAATATATGTCACAAATATTGAGGAGGAAGTAAATAAATGGGTTTTGTTCTTATTCACGGTTGAGAAAACCAGGAACCCAGTCCTTTAAACATCATTTCTACTTTGAGTTTTCAAACCAACAACTAAATAATCAATGATTCGAAGCAGGTTTGTTTTCTTTTTCTCAACAAGCAAGATACCATCTCTGTTGTGTCATCTTGTACGTCCTGTTGGGTAACACAGTGGATGATTATAGCTTATTTCTTTTCTTTTTTTACATTTCCAAGGAAGTTGAATATCGATTTATACTGCATTTGAGTTTAAGGAATTTACATTACATTTCCAAGGAAGTTGAATATCAATTTATACTGCATTTGAGTTTAAGGAAATAGAATGAATCACCTTGCTTCTTCTATCTTCTACCTTTTTCCCTTCTCATCTCCTATGCATTCATTTGATGGTAGTATAACATTGAGTCTTCAATAGTACAAATTAAAATCAACCATATCCTTGTAAGGAGGATTTTAAGCCAAAGCTTGAAAACATTCAAGCATGCATTATGGTTAGTAGACATGGTGAAGGTCATTAAAGGTTAAAGGTTTCCCCTCAAGTCAACCTTGAGTCCAACTCAAGGTCGACTCAGCCTTCCATCCTTCTGCGGTCAGTAAAATGAGGACCCAGATTGTTGGGGGCAATATGCTGACTCTGTAAATCACAGAGAGAGGACTGTAAAGCACTGTGAAGCAGTATATACTGTAAGTCTAATTGTTATTACTATTAGGGCTATAGGTTAGACTAGGAAATCTGAAAAACATCCTGGCAATTAAACAAACTCCATAATACTGCCAAGTACTGTGTTTCCCTGAAAATAAGACCCTGTCTTATATTTTTTTGAACCCTGAAATAAGCGCTTGGCCTTAATTGCCATGCACTCAAAAGCCCGATTGGGCTTATTATCAGGGGATGTCTTATTTTGGGGGAAACAGGGTATACTATATGGTCGTATAATCTCTAGCAGTCCAATTCAACTCAAGAGTGGTCTTTATATCTTTATTAAATGAATATTTAATCAAACACTAGGCAACTGTGGGTTACAGGATTGTGGTTGAATTCTCATGTAATATTTAGTTGGGCATTTTAGTCTCCATTTGAACAGCATGGTGCTAAATGATGATATTGTTTGCATCCTTTTGTTTTACTATGTGTGAAAGCTGTATTATGTTTCACTTTATAGGGTGGTGAGTTACTAGAACTTTTCCAATAAAATATTGTGGGTTGGTTCAGTAAGGAGACTCAATTGAAGAGAGAAATAGACTCACTTGTGATGTAGAGTTATGTATGGACTTGGCTTGTTTATTTTCTCATGATAGGTCTTGACGTTAGACTCACTTTTGCAATAGTAGCATTTTTATCTTAGTTCTTTTTTCCTGTCCATTAAGGTTCTTGCCATCCAGAACTTCCATTATACCCTGGGCAATGACATCATTGTACATAAGGATCAACCCAAGAGAAGCAAGCAGGTGGGTATACTATTACATTTTTCAGTGAAGCACATTCATTTGAAAGGTAAAATACAGTTCACAGTAAAATTATGTTTCATTCTTGTTTCTTTGAATTGGGATACTCATTGTCGTCTGAAGTGAAATATGGATTAGATTCACTCAAAGATGAACTTAATAAGAAACCTGGATCAACAAAGTGCAGTTGTTCTATTCTTCTGAAACAGACATGATGGTTGGTTCAGTAATCATAGCTGGTTTCTCATGACTTTCTGAACTACCTGTTTTAGCATGACAGTGATTACAGCCAGCAAATCTCTGGGAGTATGTTGATAAATTTAAGAAGATTTCAGTTCTGTGATCTATGATTTGGACCCAACCCTCTAATTTTTATTCCCAGGGTTTATTCAGGGTCAAAACCCACTGATTTTGGGAAGTTTGATTTTTTTTGGGTCCTCATTTCATCCCATCTGCTCCCTGACAAAAGATAAAAAAATGGAGGCTTAGCTGATTTCCCATATCTATTTTGCATTTTTAAACTTCGTGGGTTCATTTTTAAAAATAGAAGGTTGCTAGCTCCATCCTCAGCTATGCCTTGCTGAAGGACAGAGGTGGGTTCCTACCGGTTCAGACCGGTTTTATAGAACTGTTAGTAATTTGCAGCCTGGGTCGCTGGAACCGGCAGCGATCCAGACCTGCCACGCCCCCAAGCCGGTTCTCTCGGCGGCACTTTAGGCACCGCCATCTTCTGTTTTGCTGCTGCACATGCACAGAAGCTTTTTTAAATACTGCGCATGTACGCATGTGCACACAAAGTGTGCGTGCGACGTGTCCCTGAGTGAACCGGCAGTAGCAGAATCTGGAACCCACCCCTGCTGAAGGACCTGCCCTCTTTTTAAATTCCTCTGCTTCATCAGAGAGAACAATACCAGTTCTTCTTCTGCCGTAGGAGGTGGTTGCACTTGGCTGACCTTGTTTGGGCTTCAGTGGTGAGAAGAGTTGGACCTAGTTAATATTTGGAGGGCAGATCATCAGGGAATCCCAAGATTAAGCTAGTCAAGGGAGTAAAGAACTATCCTAGAAGAAGGCAATAACAGAGACCTTCCAAACTATTGCCTGGAAAACTGGTTGAATGATGTGTCCAAGTTCAACTTGAAAGAGGCCATCCATATCCGCTCTTGTTTCAGGTCCCAAGTTATACATGCACACATCAATTAGAGAATATCATGAAAAGGTGACTGTGTATCAGGGGTGAAATCCTCCCAGTTCGCACTTACCTGTCGGTCGTCACAGAGCCAATGGAGCTGGTGGCAGTTGCGGCGTGGGGCTGCCCCTGCCCGCTTCCCACGCCCGCCTGGACGCTGCCATTTGAGTTCCTTTGCCCTCTGCGCATGCAGAACACTTTGCGCATGCTAAGAGGGCAAAAGAACTCAAATGGCGGCGTCCAGGCGAGCAGGGGAAGCGGGCGGGGGCAGCCTTGTGCCGCAACCGCCACCGGCTCCATTGGCTCTGTGACGGCCGACAGGTAAGAGCGAACTGGGAGGATTTCACCCCTGCTGTGTATCAGTGTAAAAATGGATATGATTTTCTGTTTAGCTCAGTACTGTGGAGACTATTGGAAGCATCTCTGCAGGTTTGCAGGCAGATTTCTCCCCATCCTTACCTGGTGATGTTGAGGATCTATTCTGCAACCTTCCTTCTGAGCAGCAGACTTTCTATCCAGTTGTATCTGTTTGTGATTCTGTGTTCTCTATAGTTTATAGACTAGACTAGACTAGACTAGACTAGACTAGATGACTAGACTAGACTAGACTAGACTAGACTAGACTAGACTAGACTAGACTAGACTAGAATAGACTAGAATAGAATAGAATAGAATAGAATAGAATAATAGAAATCTTTATTGGCCAAGTGTGATTGACCACAAAAGGGATTTGTTTCTGGTGCATATGCTCTCAGTATACATACAAGCAACAACTGATAAATCATGATCATAATCATAAAATACAATAATAATAAATCATAAGATACAACAGTCAGTGATAGTCATAGGATACTAAATAAAAGCAATCAACATAAATCATAAGATACAAACAACAAAGTTATAGTCATAAGATGCTGAAGGAATAGGTAATAAGAAAGATGAGAAGGATAATTGTAATACAGCCCTTTTATATAGTTTGACATCTCAGAGTATAAGACAGTATTATCGGAATTAGTTGTTTAGCAGAGTGATGGCATGAGAAAAAACTGTCCTTGTGTATACTTGTTTTGGCATGCAGTGCCCTATATAGTATCATCTTGAGGGAAGAAGTTGAAACAGTTTATGTCCAGGATGTGAGCGGTCTGTAGATATTTTCACAGCCCTTTTTCTGGCTCATGCAGTATGCAGATCCTCAATGGAAGGTAGGCTGGTTGCAATTGTTTTTATCTGTAGTCCTAACTATCCATTGAAGTCTGTGTCTGTCTTGTTTGGTTGCAGACAGTTATAGGAGTACAAATGACAGACTGAATAATTCCTCTGTAGAACTGTATCACAGATGGCTTTCAGAATGTTTCAGAACATGATGTGAAGATCTCCTGCTCAATATTTATTTGTAGAGGGTATGTCACAAGAGATGGATATTATATCATTAAATCCTTTCTTTCATAGGATTGGGATCCTTCCAGTAGTCTGCGTCCATTGCGTCGCACAAAACGGAGATGGGTGATTACTACTCTTGAACTTGAAGAAGAAGGCAAGGGCCCCTTCCCCAAATTGATTGGAGAGGTAAAAAACAAAAATGCTGACTTCTTAGCATTACCAATATTTTTCTCTCTCTACTATTGAGCATTGCAGATAGTGAGGCCAAAGTAAATAAGCAGCAAATAAAGGCAAATAGGAATTTATGACTTGGTCTCACATGTGGGATATATTATCACCAGCATATTTGTGGACATTTTCTTCATGACCACCAGGCTCATCTGATTTATTTACTTATTTTACATGTTTTCAATTAAAAAATAAATAAACAAAAAGATAACAAGCTGCAAAGCAACAAGCCAGCTTGAAGTATAATCTCTATTGGCCAAAAATATTTCTGTGTCCTATATGTGCCTAAAGGTGGTAGTAATAGTAATAGTAGTAATAGCAGTAGTAGGTCATATTAATAATAATAATGATTTTTAACTAGAAGAGTTAAGAATACTTAGAAATCTTACCTAACCTAATATTCCCAATCTGTTTTGTTTGTAGCTCTTCAACAAAGCATCCCAAAATACATCCATAAAATATTCAATTAGTGGAGTTGGTGTGGATGAATTTCCGGAATATGGATTGTTTTCTATCGAAGATGATGCCAAAGGACATGTATATGTGCATCGTTCTATAGATCGAGAAAGGACGCCCTTTTTTCCAGTACTTATATTTATTTTATAGCGTTTTGCATCTGCTTCAGTCTTGAAGAACTCTGAGCAAAATCCTTCGGTTAATTGAAAAAAAAAAGCATTCCAAAGAAAGCCAATCCCAACTAGTGCAACTTTCTCTTCAACCCATCCCAACATGCCCAATAAAGTTTGATGAAAGGTGTAATAGATCAGGGGTGTAATTCATCAGGTTCTGACAGGTTCTGGAGAACCGGTAGCGGAAATTTTGAGTAGTTTGGAGAACTGGCAAATACCACCTCTGGCTGGCCCCAGAGTGGGGTGGGAATGGAGATTTTGCAATATCCTTCCCCCAGGAATGGGGTGGGAATGGGGATTTTGCAGTATCAGGCAGATTCTGTTTTGTCAGTATGTTGCCTGATGTAAGCCAGCATTGCATTATGTGAGGCTTTAAAGGTAGGGATCAACATGTATGGACCTAGAAATCTATTAATAACCATGCAGCCACTTTAAAAAAATAATCTTCTGCATTGAAACGGATGGCCAGCACTTTAGCCGCTGCGTAGCAGCCCCTGTGTTGATTGTGTTAGAATAGTCCAATTCAGTAATAACTATGGCATGAGTTAGTGTTGCCAGATCAATTTGGGCTAAGTAGAGCCATATAATGAAGTATAGGTAGTCCTTGAGTAATGACAGTTCATTTAGTTGTTTTGCCAGTTTCGGGTATGGCTCAGTAGGAATAAAGACAGAGTCCAGATATTTGTCTCGATAAGCTATATGCGTTTATTCAGCTGAATAAAGACGGGCTCCTCAAAGCAAGAGGGAACTCTGAACACACTGTGGCACTCATATTTATATGCTTGCTGTTTACTTCATTATACGGAGAAGCTTGCACTCTATAGATACGATAAAGAAGCACACAAATAGTCAAGCACCTCCCTTGGAGGTCTTCCAAGGACATTGGATGGTACCTCAGGGACATTGGGTATTTCCTGACGTAATTTCCATGACCCTGAAGGCCTGCTGAGCCAGAGGTGGGTTCTTATCGATTCGGACTGGTTCTATAGAACCGGTAGTAACCTGGAGGCCTGGATCGCTAGAACCGGCAGCGACCCAGGCCTGCCACGCCCCTGAGTTGGTTCTCTCAGCGGCGCTGTAGGCGCCACCATCTTCTTTTTTGCTTCTGCGCATGCGCAGAAGCCTTTTTTGAGTACTGTGCATGCACGCGCCCGCATGGCGCGTCCCTGAGTGAACTGGCAGTAAAACAAACCGGAACCCAGCCCTTTGCTGAGGTAATGGTGCCCTCTGCACATAGGTTCCCTCAAGGCTGTCATTAGAATTATTAAATTCCTGACTAACATAATGACCATTCAAAGTTACAACAGCACTGAAAAAAATGACTTATGACTGTTTTTCACAGTTATGACCTTTCCAGCATCCCCATGATCATGTGATCAAAATTCAGATGCTTGGCAGTTGGTTCATACTTATGACCATTGCTGTGTCCCAAGGCCAGGTGATTCTCTTTTGCGGCCCTCTGACAAGCAAAGTCAATGGGGAATCCAGATTCACTTAACGGGGTTATTAACTTATCAACTGCAGTGATTCAGTTAACAACTGAGGCAAGAAAGGTCATAAAATGAGGCAAAATTCAATTAACAAATGTCTCACTTAACAACAGAAATTTTGGGATCAGTTGTGGTCGTAAGTCGAGGACTACCTGTATCAGCCAAAGCTGAGTGAAGACCTCCCTGCCCTTGGGATTCATTTGCTACCTATGTATGAACTGCAAATCCTAGGGATTCCCAAATCACAGACCTGATAATTTAGAAGGAGTGTGACTCCCACCCAAAACAACAAAAGGTGTTACTGGGTACTGTGTTGTTGTTGTTGTTTTGGGGAACAGCAGTTTTATCTTGCAGATATTTTATCTGAATTTGTTTTACCTCATCCAAGTACTCAAAATTTCCAACCATCAATTCCGGACTTCCATGGCATCTACAGATTGGCCTGGGTGGGGTTATAGAGGTGGATTTCATCAGTGTAATGAGGATGCCTCACCCTGAATTGAGAAATGGTTGAACAGTTTCCTAACTTCTCTCCTAATGGAAATATTTTCTATTATTTCATTTTGGGTTGGTTGATAATTCCTACAAATTAATTTTCTTTTAGTGGTGATTTTGCAGCAGTTACGCAGTAGGGTATGCCGGTTAACCAGTGTCAAAAATTTGCCTTCTGGCAAACCTTTAAATCTTAACAAATGTTGGTTTTGACCTTTTGCTCAGCAAATGTGTGTCAAACAAACAGAAAAAGATCTGAAAATGGGTTTGCTTAATTATCCTTAAAGGTCAAATATGGTTGTTTCTAACCTCAAAAAAAAAAAAAAACCCACAAAAAAACCACAAAACCCCCCCCCAAAAAACCCAGGAGCAATAATACATTTCCCTGTTCCTGTTTCAAACAAAAAAAGAATTCTCTGTTTCCATTCAAATCACTGTAGTGCTAAGTGTTCAACATTACCTCATTCCGGTTTCTAGCATCCTTATTATTGATTGCAAGTGAGATTAATACTTTAAAAGAGAAATGTTTGTCAACTTCTAGACTCTAGACTGGCTGGGGAATTCTGGGAGTTGAAGTCCAGATATCTTCAAATTGCCAAGGTTGGGAAACACTGCTCTAGAGGATCGTGTTCTATCTAAGATAGTTACTAATTGATCATAGGATATAGTTTTCCATAGTTCATTTCACAATTATATAACAAGACTATATCTTAGTCAGGGCCGGGTTCTAACTTACCTTGCCGCCAGTTCGCTTCCTCCCGTGCCGTGTGGGCGTGCGCACATTGAGTGCTGTGCCGCCGTGCCACACAAGTGCGCATGCATGTGCAGTGCCAAAAACCAAGCTTCTGCTCATGTGCAGAAGCAAAAAACAGCTGTGTGTGCGCAGAAGCCAAAAACAAGATGGCGGTGCCTATGGAGCTGCCATTAGAGCCGGTTTGGGGGCATGGCCAACTGGTGATCGCTCCCGGTTCAGCGAGCGGGGGGAAATTCCTGCTACCGGTTCTATAGAGCCGGTCTGAACTGGGAGCAACCCACCTCTGATCTTAGTACATAATCAATTTGTTTGCACATCCTACTGTCCAGCTGCTAAGTTGCGACTGAAATATTCTTGGTCTGTACTGTTCTTCATTTCATTTGTACCTATTATTTTGTGGGTAACCTCTTAAACTAGATTTTTAAGGGTAGCATAGTTTATAAGGTGGCACAGTGGTTAAATGCAGCTACTGCAGGCTACTCCAGCTGACTGCTAGTTCAGCAGTTCAGCTGTTCAAATCTCACCAGGCTCAAGGTTGACTCAGCCTTCTATCCTTCTGAGGTCGGTAAAATGAGAACCCAGATTGTTGGGGGCAATATGCTGAACTCTGTAAACCGCTTAGAGAGGGCTGTAAAACACTATGAAGCGATATATAAGAGCCGAGGTGGTGCAGCGGTTAGAGGCAGGTACTGCAGGCCACTTTAGCTGACACTGATCCGCAGGTCAGTGGTTCAAATCTCACCGGCTCAAGGTTGACTCAGCCTTCCATCCTTCCGAGGTAGGTAAAATGAGGACCCAGATTGTTGGGGGCAATATGCTGAACTCTGTAAACCGCTTAGAGAGGGCTGTAAAACACTATGAAGCGATATATAAGAGCCGAGGTGGTGCAGCGGTTAGAGGCAGGTACTGCAGGTCACTTTAGCTGACACTGATCCGCAGGTCAGTGGTTCAAATCTCACCGGCTCAAGGTTGACTCAGCCTTCCATCCTTCCGAGGTAGGTAAAATGAGGACCCAGATTGTTGGGGGCAATATAAATATACATTGCTTACTGGTGTAAACCGCTTAGAGAGTGCTTGCACTGTGAGGCGGTATATAAATCTAAATAAATAATAAATAAATAAATAAATAAATATAAGTCTAAGTGCTATTGCTATAAGGATAGTTGAAAAAACAGCCAGTGCTTTGCTATTTGTACGGACCAGACAACCCATCCTCCTCCTTTCAGAGATATTTCTTTACCAGATTCCTCAGTGCCTTCTACAGTGGCAGAGATTTTAAAGTATTTGACACTTTTTAAAAATTCAGGGAGACATTTAGAAATATATCTGCCGTGAAAGTAGTCAATGGTTAACTGGGTAGCACAATCAAACATCAGGAGTTGACCACAGGAAATGTTTGATTACAGTTTGTATTATGTCATAAAATGCATTATAGTAATGTTTATGTCTGTTAGAACCCTGTTCAAATGATTGGGTGTGTTAATATATGATTAAGCCACAAATCATTGTTATGTGTATATTGCTTTAAATGCATTGTGAATGATTACTATATAAGCAAGCAAGAGAGCATGCTCAATGTGGTTGGTGGTTTATGGTTTAGTGTGGTGAGTGGTGTTTGATGGTGTGTTCCGGATTGAAGACTCTCTGCTGTTTTACTGATGAGTAGATTACTTTATGTGTGAAATTGCTGTGAAGAAAAGAGTAACTATCTGTGATAGTATAGAATAGAGTGATAGCTGTAATCTTTGTTTGTGAGTTAAAACAAAGATAAGGAAGAAGAAGAAGCTTCACATTGACTGAATACCTGTGTATGACTTGGACTTCCTATTTAACTTTGCTACTATTCAAGTAAAACTATTTTGTACATACTAAAGATATTCTGTTTATTGGCTGAATAGCATTCATATCAAACTGCAACACCATTACTACAACACATTTCGCTGTGTATGTGCTTAACAGCACAATAACTCCATAACTCCTTAACAATGTCATAAAATGTTTTATTACATGTGCCAAATTTCAATTCCACTGGAGTTGTGGTTCAAAAAGATTTACTCTCTGATGCACTGTTTCACCCAGTTGAAGGTTACAGACAAGAGAGTTTACATAGTATGAAGATTGTGAGCCTTGGGAGGCTAAACTGAAGAGGCTAGATTTTATATATAGCAAAAAGGATGACAATTCTCATTTGATTTCATCTACACTCATCTAAAACTCAGCCTTTGTTTGCTGAACTTTTAAACTAATTATAGTTTTCCCGAAGCTAATGGCTTTAAGGTATTTGAGATTGGAAACCTAATCGCAAGGCCAAGGACTGGTTAGTTCAATTAATTTATTGATTATATTTTAAAGTACAGTTCCCTGATATACCTGGAGGCTTAACACAGATTTTTAAAAGCCTAAGGGGGAAAAAAACTTATAAATCTCTGAATTCAACAACATTTGACAAATCAAGGCCATACCAGATATATGGCTCCCCTTCATTTGAATTATTTAGTATGGCTCCCAGTGATCAAAAGCTTGTCTGTTTTTATTAGCAACAAAAATAATTTTTGCTTTGTCTTATCACTTTTAACCTAGTTTTTTTTATTGACTATCTACTATTTAGATACGTTTTGATGTTCACGATAGAAGGACTGGAGCAATACTAGACAATTCCTTGTTCTTCAACATTAAGATTAAGGATATAAATGACAATGCTCCTGAATTTCTCCAAAAGGAATTTCACATTAATATAAAAGAAAATCACAACAAAAGTGAGTATCCTTGAAAATCTGGCAAACCTGAATCCATTGTTTTCACTTTTATATAGATTTTACACATTTTTCTTTTCTTGGCTATGTTGGAATTTAAATACATAACAAAATCTGAGGAGATGTCTCACAATATACATAAATAAATACATTCGCCCTCTCATACATTACATATACTTTCCTGTTTCACTATTTTTTAAGACTAAACCCAGCCCTCTATTATGTCATGCCGCTGCCCTGAGAGAAGATTCAACAAAGTTTTCCCATTTAGAACCAAAATATGTTATTTTTTTCCACCTTAGTTCATCTCACCTCACTTGACCTTATCTCAGGGGTGGCCAAACTATGGTTCTTTGAGGACCTGTGGACTTCAACTCCCAGAATTCCTGAGCTAGCCATGCATGCATGGCTGGCTCAGGAATTCTGGGAGTTGAAGTCCACAGGTCCTCAAAGAACCATAGTTTGGCCACCCCTGCCTTATCTCAATTTGAACCTCCCCTCCCCTCCCCTCCCCTCCCCTCCCCTCCCCTCCCCTGCCCTCCCCTCTCCTCTCCTCGCATCCCTTCCCCTCTCCTCCTCACTCCACTCTCCTCCACTTTGGAAGGAGATCTTGGAAGAGAAATTCTACTGTCCTGCATTGTCCGTTGTACAAACCATATGGTTTCTTGAACCTTTCTTGCTGCTTCAATCATTTTTTTTTTAACTTTCCAGGATTTTTTCACTGTTATAGTACAATTTAAAGTCCCTTTTGATGAAGTCTACATTTTTCTTTTTTTCATTTCCACTTACAAATGCAACAATAATACATGATCAGTACTGACAGCCTCACAGGGCAATTGAATGTATACATCTTATTTATTTCCTGATTGAACAAGGAGACAGAACCAAGTTCCTTTCCACAATCAACTACGTATCAGTTTTAGTACTGAATCTGAGATAGCTACTCATATACGTCCAATCTATCATCTCTGGAAAGCAGAATTGAATAACCCCTTTCATAGCAAAATATTCATATCTCCACCAACAAACAACAATGCACTTTTTAGTAAGTGTTCAGTACACTTAACGTTTCCAGGAAAATAGCTGAAATGGCTAACCCTGTTTCTGTTGGTATCAAATGCCACTAGAATTAGCTGGAATTTTCATACTCTAAATTTACCATCTTCAATTATTGTACCTTACTCCCATCCTTTTTTTCTTTTAAAGTATTAATTAAATGAATTATAATTAATTTTATTGTACCTTGTATATGGACCCTTAATCCCTATATTTTAAGCCGTTGGGCTTTTGCTGTAATAAAGCCCACCTAATTGTCCTTGCAGCCCCCTCTGAAGATGGGAAAAAGGAGATTAGTGTTTTATTTTCCTCACATCATATCCTTGCCTAGTAAGATCTAAGACTAGATGATTGTATAGTTGGCGTATATATGTCCACCTTTTCTGGACAGAAACACTAGGTATGGGTAATGTCCTTGTGATGTACACTTGAAAATACATATTCTGTCCATAGATCTCAGTGAAATACAGAATATTGTTGTAATGTGCTTCACTTTTTCCTGTTGTAGAGGAACCTGTTTTCAAAGTCACAGCAGTGGATAAGGATCAAGAAGGTCTTGCAAATTCTCAAGTGGTATTTTCCCTGGTCTCACAAACCCCTGATCTAAAGCCTTCTCTCTTCACCATTGATTCCACTAGTGGCTTAATACACATTACACAATGCTTGGATTATGAGGTACGGTCCTTACAAACAAACTTAAAATGATGCTTACCTGAGATCTGTATCTTGGCATGCATACTTTCCAGTAAAACCATCCAATAAAATTTGTCTGTCGCCAGTGCTTGTTGATTCTGTCTTTTAGTCTTGTAGGTGAATTGCTAACCTTAATCCATCACTTTAAACTAAATGCTCATGTTAGCTTTTCGGAGTATTGCGAATGAACAGTTTAGTGACATGGTAAATTGAAGGAATGAGAATAGAGCTGGTATGTGGAGCCAGGGAATTGGCTAAATTTAACTGCATGTTAGCAAATCACAGAGTTATATTGATCTATCTCCTAGCTAACCCAACTTCACAACATGTGAGTTGGTAGATAAAATAAGAGGTAAACACCAATGTCTGGCACACAAATCTTCTTGCAAGATAAGAGACTAAAAATGTATATTATTTGTACAGATGTTACAAGATAACATTTCAATTTGCCTAACACAACAGTTCTTCACTGGAGTTTTAACTTATGGCTATAGAATATCATGCCGATACAGAATATGTTTCAGAGTGAATGCATGAAATGCAGGGGTGGGATTCAGACAGTTTGCCCAGGGATGGCCATTTTCGCCCTCCCGGAGGCTCGAGAAAAGCCTCCGGAGCCTGGGGAGGGAGAAAAAACAGGCCTACTGGAAGTACCAGAAGTCCGGAAACAGGCCCATTTCTGGCCTCTGAAGGGCCTCTGGAGCCTGAGGGTGGCTGTTTTCGCCCTCCTGGAGGCTCGAGGAAAACCTCCAGAGCCCGGGGAGGGAGAAAAACAGGCCTACAGGAAGTACCAGAAGTCCAGAAACGGGCCCATTTCTGGCTTCTGGAGCCTGAGGGTGGCCGTTTTTGCCCTCCCGGAGGCTCAAAAAAAGCCTCCAGAGCCTGGGGAGGACAAAAACAGTCCCCACCATGGTGCAGGAGGCCAAGTAGGCCATGCCCCCATGGACATGCCCACCCAGCAACCAGGCAGAGAAATGGTTGCTAAAAATTTTCAATCCCACCCCTGATGAAACGGATACTTTGACAGATGAATCAAAGTGATTCTTAGCTATTTGATAGAACTTTGTGTATTAAACTACTGCATCTCATATAGTCTACTTAATCACGATCTTATATTTTGCCACTCTATCGTTATTATTAATGAGGACCCAGATTGTTGGGGGCAATATGCTGAACTCTGTAAACCGCTTAGAGAGGCTGTAAAGCACTATGAAGCGGTATATAAGTCTAAGTGCTATTGCTATTGCTATTCGGAGGACTGCATTTTTAGGGAGGAATTACACAAACCTCACCCTTATTTTACAATTTTTCCAAACGTTAAGGATAACGTCAAATTTATTTTGATAGAAAGATCCTTTTCTTAAACTTTACTATCATTTAGGCCAACAGGAATTTCAAACTTGTGATCAGGGCTTCAGACCGTGGATCTCCATCCTTGTCGTCAACTGCAACAATCAATATTGCGGTGGAAGATTCTAACAACCATTTGCCTGTGTTCACTCCAGAAAATGTAAGATGCTTAAGATTACTACTGACAACATGAAAAACTACTTGGCCCAGCCATAGAAAATAAAAACATCTTCCTTTAACTCATATTTGCAGCACAGAAAACAAGATTTTTTTTAAAAAGTAATAAAGCTTTCTTTCTTTGTGAAGTCTTTCTTTTTGTGATGGTTAGAGGCACTTGCATTTATTTATTTATTTATTTATTTATTTATTTATTTATTTATTTATTTATTTATTTATTTATTTATTTATTTATTTATTTATTTATTTGTCAAACACGTATAGGATAGTAGTAGTTTGTATAAACATAAGTAAAAAGTACCGATAAAATAGGACAATAGGACAGTAGGACAGGGACGGTAGGCACAGTGATGTGCTTATGCATGCCCCTTACAGACCTCTTAGAAACGGGGAGAGGTCGACTGTAGACAGTCTAAGGTTTAAGTTTTGGGGGTTTGGGGAAGAAACCACAGAGTCATTCCAGGCATTGATCACTCTGTTGCTGAAGTCGTATTTTCTGCAGTCGAGTTTGGAGCGGTTTACATTTAGTTTGAATCTATTGCGTGCTCGTGTATTGCTGCAGTTGAAGCTGAACTAGTCATTAACAGGAAGGACATTTTGGTATATGATTTTATGAACTACATTTAGATCAGATCGGAGGCGACGTAGTTGTTAATTGTCTAATCCCAGTATTTCAAGTCTGGTGGAATAAGGTATTTTGTTGTGAGCGGAGGAGTGAAGGACTCTTCTTGTGAAATATTTCTGGACTCTTTGAGATGTTGCTGACGTGCGGTTTCCATCAATTCAGCCAATATGGCATATGGGGAAAGATCCCGGGATCTGTAATTCAGCAACATTTGTAGGCTATATATTGCCCAATTTTGTAAGCTATGTACTGTAAGTAGCGAGCATAGAATCAGTTTGACTGGGAAGTACAAATTTAGAATGGTAACCCTATTGTTGTCTCAAATGTGCTTTTTTCAAGAGGCAAATGGACTTTCTGGTTTTTCTTTGAAGACGTTTCACTTCTCATCCAAGAAGCTTCTTCAGCTCATAAACAGAGCTGAAGAAGCTTCTTGGGGGAGAAGCGAAATGTCTTCAAAGAAAAACCAGAAAATCCAGTTGCCTCTTGAAAAAAACACCTTTGGGACAACTATGACTTGGATGACTGAGAATCTCCATAGACATTTAACCCTATTGTTACTTTCTTAAGCAGAATAAGAATTCTGCCGTGACAACCTTCTTGGGACATCATCAACTTATTGGTCCAAATGTGAAGGTTTACAGCAAGGAGGTCCTTTTGATTTCTCTCACTGGGGACAGGCCAGTGGTAAAATTATTTCCTGAGTTGGAAGAATTCATTGTAACCATTTCATTCAGAAAGGAAGGCTGCCATTTCTCCATGCCAGAAAAGAAAAGTGGTAAATGTTGTTGGAATAGGGGGGATCTTACTTTTTTTGCTTCTGACCATTTTAGAGAAGCTCCATGTATCTTCTGCCTGCATAACCCAACTTAGCCTTTTGTCTCTTGGTCATGCTATTGCAAGACAATGCCACAATTTATATTTTAGGTGTCAGAGAATTCTTTCTTTGTTTTCCAAGTATCATGCAGACGTCCCAGAAGGTAAAACCAAAGATAATATCGTTCGCCTCAAGGTAGAAGATAAGGACAGTCCTAATACGCCTGCTTGGAGAGCCAATTATACCATAAAGAAAGGAAATGAAAGAGGAAACTTTGCCATTGTGACAGATCCTAAAACTAATGATGGTGTTTTAAGTATTATCAAGGTAAGGTAGGCTGACAAACATAGAGATAAGATTTCTAGAGTCACTTCCCTGCCAAGGTGGTGCAGTGGTTAAAGAGCAGCACTGCAGTTCAGCAGTTCAGCAGTTCAAATCTCACCGGCTCAAGGTTGACTCAGCCTTCCATCCTTCTGAGGTGGGTAAAATGAGCACCCAGATTGTTGGGGGCAATATGCTGAACTCTGTAAACCGCTTAGAGAGGGCTGTAAAGCACTATGAAGCGGTATATAAGTCTAAGTGCTATTGCTATTGCTATATTGATTGTGGGACATGCAATCCTTTGGATACTATCTGATTTGGAAAGATGCAAGAGACGTCATGAAGGAAAATAATCATGAGTTACTCTTTTATAAAAGAATAGTTAATGTACTAACAAGTTTATTATATATATATTAAATATAATGTATTATGCTCTTCTCTAACTAACTCAGGATGTATTCAGTAAAATAAATTAGAATGACTTGAGATAATTCCTCCTGGAACACACCCAAGGCCAGGCCACTGGAACACCCATGGTCAGGCTATAATGCAGTAACATAAGAGTCACCCAGAGGTGAAATAACAGGAGGACAAGATAAGATAGCTATGACTATGGAGAGAATTGTCATGTCGACCCTTTAGAGCAGGGGTCTCCAACCTTGACAACTTTAAGACTCTTGGACTGCAACTCCCAGAATTTTGCTTTGCTGGCTGAGGAATTCTGGGAGTTGAAGTCCACGAGTCTTAAAATTGCCAAGGTTGGAGACCCCTGCTTTAGAGTATAGAATAACATAGAAAATGACTTAGAAGAATAAAGGGGTGTGGGGAGGGATTATTAGGTGTGGCGTGTGATGTGTAGAAAGTATAAAAGTATGGATTGTAAAATGTGTCTTTGTCCTCCTTGTACTCAATCCATCTTGGGAAGAGACTTGGAGGCCAGCCTTTGCGAACGCTTTTTCTTTCTCTCAATAAACCTTTGAATTGTGAACCAGATCTGTCTCTGTATTGTGAGTATTAAAATAATTGGCTATCTTATCTCACAGTCAGAATGTATTAATGGAAACCTTTGTGTGGGTTTTTCAGCCTTTGGTCTATGGTACACCTTCTGAGAGAAGACTTCTCATTGTTGTGAAGAATGAAGAGCCCTTCTTTATATGCCAGAGGGGCTTTGTGAGCACCATTGCTTCTCCACAATTGCCTGAAGTGTCAGTGAGCATTAATATCACTGATGAAAATGATGCCCCTCAGTTCAATCCTCCAATTCTTAAGCTTTCTCAAGAAGAAGGGGTGATGCCAGGAACCAAACTTGTACAATATGAAGCCCAAGATCCAGACACAGGACAACACAAGATGAAGTAAGTGTTCCAGTGGTGGGTTCCTACTGGTGGTGGTCCACTCTATCGCACTGGTAGTGGCGGGCTGGTGATGTCATCAAAAGGTTACCGACCTGGTGCGGTCGGTTGCTGGTCCCTAGGAGCTGCCATCTTTTTTTGCGATTTTTTCAGTGATTTTTTGCTTCTGCGCATGCGCGGAAGCGAAAAATAGCTGAAATCGCGTGCGCTCATCCCCTCATGAAATTTCAGCGCCATTTTGCTTCTGCGCATGCACAGAAGCAAAATTGCGTGAGGGGGCGCACAGGTGTAGCGAGCGTGCGTGCGCACAAAATGTGGTGATGCATGCGCAGCGCACCAATAGCTAGGTAAGTGAGCAACCCAACTCCTGAAGTGTTCATGGTTGGTGTTCCCCTGTGAACGTTGCTGGAGATCTCTTGAAGTAGCTTTCTTACATTTACTCCTTAGCACAAACACCTTCTAGATCAGGGGTGTCAAACTCGATTTCATTGAGGGCCGCATCAGGGTTGTGTTTGACTTCCAAGGGCTGGGGTGGGCGTGGACAGGGTGGGCATGGACAGCTCTATGTCACTTGTGTCGAGGGCGCTTGTGGTGGCCCGAGTGCTCTGCCAGCAAAAACGGGCTCCTGGGCTCTGTTTTTGGCTGCCACAGCCTCCTGCAACCAGAGGTGGGTTCCTGACGGAGCTGTCCGGTGCATAGCTCCGGTAGGGAGCGGCCGATTGCACAATTTGTGCATGACCGCTCCGGAGCCCTCTCTGCCGGTCCGTCGTGCGCATCGCCATCTTTTTTGGTGAATTTTTGGGCGATTTTGCTTCTGCACATGCGAGGAAGCAAAATCTCACTGAAATCTCTCTCTCGCGTGTGTCCCCTCAAAAGATTTGGCGTGATTTTGCTTCCGTGCATGCACGGAAGCAAAATTTCGCGAGGGGGCACGTGTGTGCAATGAGCGCGCACCCCCTGAAACATGGAGATGCGCGCACAGCGCACCGGCACCAGTAAGTAAGCAACCCGCACCTGCCTGCAACCCTCTGCCATTGAAAATGGACCTCGAGAGGGCCGCACCGTTTTCAATGGCAGAAGCACCACTGGCCAGTCCTTTGCTGTTTCCAGGGAAGCCCCCTGGGCTAGATCTAAGTACCCCATGGGCCGGATCCTGCCCCTGGGCCTTGATTTTGACACCCCAGTTCTAGATCATAGCTTTTTCAGTGGAAGTATCTAAGCATAGAGTTCATTTTTCAGGTAGTTTTGCCAAATTTATTTTTGCTACTTTTTGACAGAAGGAACACCAATCATTACCACCACCATCGCTTTTTAAATAAAACATCAAAACAACATGCATTTTTTTTGGGGGGGGGGATACCCAACTTTTCAAAGCAAATCATGTGGACCTAATGATTTAAAAGTGGGATGAATTTGGCCAATTCCACCTTGTTAGGCTTATCAGTTTTATATTTGGGTAAGATGTAAGGATATAATCTCACTAAAAACTTCAGATTTGACTAGGACAGGAAACATAATCTAGTCTAGAAATGCTCATGCTGTTGCTATTGCTAGAATCCACTCCCCTAATTCTCGTCTATGGAGATTCTCAGTCGCTAAAAGAATGCAAATGACCAGCTGTCTGCAAGGAGTATAAATCCTTCCATTCCCCACCATCCAGTCAGAGCTGAAGAAGCTTCTTGGATGAGAAGCAAAATGTCTTTAAAGAAAAACCACAAAGTCCAGATGCCTGTTGAAAAAAAGCACCTTGGAGGTCCCCTAATTCTTGCGTGGGAAATTAAATCTCATAATTACACAGTAGACTTGTTCAGAGGAACATTCATCTGTTCTTTTTAAGATTAAAAGTTTATTGATCTGTTCTTTATATTCTTTGTTTGTCACTCATGTTTAAAACATTTGCTTTTTTATTTTATTTTTTTCCCCAATTTTTTCCCCTCCTACATTTGCTTTTTTAAAGATACGAAGTAGTGTCAGATCCAGCTGGTTGGGTGACAATCGATGAAAATTCTGGAATTGTGACAGCTGCAAAAACTCTTGACAGAGAATCCCCATTTGTGAACAACAACATGTACCCCATTGTGATTCACGCCATTGATGATGGTACGTTCATTCTCTTCGTTTATTTGTGAGTTCTTGAGCTTAGGCAAGATAAAGGCTCAGCAAGAATTCAAAGTCATCTCAAAGTCATCCTAATACAGTTTTGGAACTGGTTTTCTCTATGTGTGTTTTAAAAGTTGTAATGCTAGTATCTTTTCCAGAGGTAGCCTTTTATTTTTTTAAATATTTTTTATTTTTTTAATTAAATACACAAAACTATACAACAATACAACAGTGACATACACAACAACAAATAAACATTTTGGACTTTTCTGTTTAGCCCCTAACTCCAATAAGCTATCCTCGGAACTTTACATAATTTAAGTTACTTTTTTTTACCATAATAAACAACTATATCCGTATTATCTATATAGCCTTTTAAATCTATAGTTTTTACTTATATTAATATAAATATACCGTGTTACATTTAATGAATTTTTACACACAAATATCTTATATTATTCATAGTTGGCAGATATACATTTTATACATTCCTTCTTTTTCTTAACCAATCATAAAATTTGTTCCATATTATATAAAAGTCTGATTCTTGTTTATCCTTTAATTCCTTTGTTAATTTGTCCACCTCAGCGCAGTCCATTATCTTTCTAATTATGTCCTCCTCTGTAGGCATTTCACTGTTTTTCCAGAACTGCGCGTATATAATCCTAATTGCCGTTAGAATGTGAATAGTAATGTATTTGATATCTTTGTTAACTCTTGGTTCAATGATGCCTAACAAGAAAAACTTGGGTTTATTAAAAAATTCTTCCTGGGTTATTTCTTTAATCCACTTCCCTATAATGGCCCAATAGCTCTTAGCTTTCTTACAGGTCCACCAGGTATGATAGTATGTGCCTATTTCTTTTTTGCATTTCCAACATAAGGCAGATGAATTCTGCGAAATCCTTGCAATTCTTGTCGGTGGAAGGTGCCAAGAGGTAGCCTTTTCTAGGTATTGTACAAGTGTTGACACAGTTCCCTAGCCCATAGGAAACATCACTATATTTGTGATGTTTGTGTTCCTATTTGTAGGATGTTGGATCTATGTTTTACTATGAAATGCATGTAATAGATCAACAAATTTAAAGTTTAGCCTGTTATTTGGATCTGAATCATTTAATCAGTTCAACTTTTTTTTTAATGATAATGGAAGATTTTTATTGCTGTTGTTAAAAATAATAGGATCCTTTAAATACCCACAAAGGAAAATATGAACAAAATGATAAGGGTTTCTTCCACATATTTTTAAGATGAGAATCTGTCTTAAAATGCTTTTCTGTCATAAACTATTTCTTGAAACTAGTTCAACTCTGGCCACTGATCTGTCCATTTATTTTGAAAGATGCCCAGTTGGGATGATGGATGAGGACTTTAAGTTTAGAACACATAGGATTTTTATATTGATAATAGAGGTGGCCTCTCAAAGACAGTGATGTGGAAAGTTTGCTGAGGAAGTCAGATGTCTACCGTAATAGTTAAAATCCATCATCACATTCAGTGGTGCATTACATTTTTTCAGAACTATTCTTACCTTTCAGGTTTTGTGGTGGGTTGTGCTTCAAAAGACAGATAAGATCCAAAAAATGTGAGGAGGGGTGGAAGAAAAAATCTGTATATGACATAGTTGGATTTACACTGATAAAATTAATTAAAATGTGAACAATGTCTCCATTAAGAAAAACTGATAACAGGTGGATCAAGGCAGTCATAGAATGGATCCCACTTGCTAAAAAGCATCCACGAAAGAGACATCGATGACATCAGCAAATATTGTGGGTCCAATTGGCAAAAGAGAGCTCAGGGCCATATTGGTTGGCAACCTGCAGTAGAGGCCTTCATCCTTAGACAGACAATGGCTAGAATAATAATGATGATGATGAATGTCTCCACATATTTGAGTTTTCTTCTTCTTGTACTATATTGTAACTAAGGGGCAGCTTATGGCATCTTCTAGAATTTTTGAGAACTGCATGCCAAAACAAATTATGTAGTCTAAATTATGTAGTTCTGTCTCAATTTGAAGATTCTGTCCTGCTTCTGTATTTTTTTTTTAAATCAAAATATTTTTTTCTCTCCCAGGTGTTCCACCATTAACTGGCACGGGTACCATTCAACTTCATCTTTCTGACCTGAATGACAATGCTCCAATGCTAGTTACAACATCCTTGACCATCTGTGAGGGAAATGAAACGGGCCCTTTTCATATAAACGCTGAGGACAAAGATTCCTATCCATACGCAGAACCTTTTACGTTCCAATTAGAAGATGCCTCACAGGATACCGAAAGGCTCTGGAGGCTGGGAGAGAGCTCTGGTAAATGATTGCTAATTGGGGATTATCATACCCTTTGATTTCACCTCTTGTCAAGGTTTCTTCTGGGAATGGAGAAGAAACATTGAAGTCTCAAGGATTGTCAGTCCTTCAAGGAAGGCCAGGTCTAAAAACTAAAGCCACATTCCATAATTGATACTTTATTGTTTAAGAGAGCATCCCCCAATTTTTTTGGGTGCCAGGAACTGGTTCCGTGAAGGGTGGTTTTTCCACAAACCAGGGGGAGCGTGGTTTTGCACGCTGCCTGGATCATGTGTGTACATGGATGAGGCTTCGCTTGCTTGCGCGGCCCAGTTCCTGGCAGGCCTAAGACTGGAACTGGTCCTTGGCCTGGGGATTGTGGACCCCTGGTTTAAGCTTAAGGTGATCAGATTTTAACATTGGTAAAGAGGGACACCATTGACCGGGATGGGTGAGTTCCTGATTAAAAATTTGGTCTATACGGAGCAACAAAATTTTTCATAGAAAATCATGTCCCCCCTAGTCCTTCTTTTCTCTAGACTAGTCAAACCCAAATCCTGCCACCGTTCTTCATATGTTTTAGTCTCTAGGCCAGTGGTGGCCAACCTTAAGAATACCATCCGCCAAATTTTTTCGCAGACGAGTTCCAATCCGCCATTTATTATTTATTTATCTTTTTGGTCGTTTTTGTATGCCACCCCACTCCCGTAGGACTCAGGGCAGCCATACAACTTTCTTTCTTTCTTTCTTTCTTTCTTTCTTTCTTTCTTTCTTTCTTTCTTTTCTTTCTTTCTTTCTTTCTTTCATCTTTCCTCTTTCCTAACATCTTTCTTTCTCTCTCTCTCTCTCTCTCTCTCTTTCTTTCTTTCTTTCTTTCTGTCTGTCTGTCTGTCTTCTTTTTCCTTCCTTCCTTCCTTCCTTCCTTCCTTCCTTCCTTCCTTCCTTCCTTCCTTCCTTCCTTCCTTCCTTCTTTCTTTCTTTCTTTCTTTCTTTCTTTCTTTCTTTCTTTCTTTCCTAACATCTCTCTCTCTCTCTCTCTTTCTTTCTTTCTTTCTGTCTGTCTTCTTCCTTCCTTCCTTCCTTCCTTCCTAACTTCTTTCTTTCTTTCTTTCTTTCTTTCTTTCTTTCTTTCTTTCTTCTTTCTTTCTTTCTTTCTTTCTTTCTTCTTTCCTCTTTCCTAACATCTTTCTTTCTCTCTCTCTCTTTCTTTCTTTCTGTCTGTCTTCTTCCTTCTTCCTTCCTTCCTTCCTTCCTTCCTAACTTCTTTCTTTCTTTCTTTCTTTCTTTCTTTCTTTTCTTTCTTTCTTTCTTTCTTTCTTTCTTTCTTTCTTTCTTTCTTTCTTTCTTTCTTTCTTTCTTTTTTTCTTTCTTTCTGTCTTTCTGTCTTTCTTTCTGTCTATCTGTCTGTCTGTCTTCTTTCTTCTTCCTTCTTCTTCCTTCCTTCCTTCCTTCCTTCCTTCCTTCCTTCCTTCCTTCCTTCCTTCCTTCCTTCCTTCCTTCCTTCTTTTTTTCTTTTTTTCTTTCTTTCTTTCTTTCTTTTTGTTTCATCTTTCCTCTTTCCTAACATCTTTCTCTCTCTCTCTCTCTCTCTCTCTCTCTTCTTTCTTTCTTTTCTTTCTTTCTTTCTTTCTTTCTTTCTTTCTTTCTTTCTTTCATCTTTCCTCTTTCCTAACATCTTTCTTTCTCTCTCTCTCTCTCTCTCTCTCTCTCTCTCTCTCTCTTTCTTTCTTTCTTTCTGTCTGTCTGTCTGTCTTCTTTTTCCTTCCTTCCTTCCTTCCTTCCTTCCTTCCTTCCTTCCTTCCTTCCTTCCTTCTCTTTCTTTCTTTCTTTCTTTCTTTCTTTCTTCTTTCTTTCTTTCTTTCTTTCTTTCTTTCTTTCCTAACATCTCTCTCTCTCTCTCTCTTTCTTTCTTTCTGTCTGTCTTCTTCCTTCCTTCCTTCCTTCCTAACTTCTTTCTTTCTTTCTTTCTTTCTTTCCTTCTTTCTTTCTTTCTTTCTTTCTTTCTTTCTTTCTTTCTTCTTCTTTCTTTCTTTCTGTCTTTCTTTCTTCTTTCCTCTTTCCTAACATCTTTCTTTCTCTCTCTCTCTTTCTTTCTTTCTGTCTGTCTTCTTCCTTCTTCCTTCCTTCCTTCCTTCCTAACTTCTTTCTTTCTTTCTTTCTTTCTTTCTTTCTTTCTTTCTTTCTTTCTTTCTTTCTTTCTTTCTTTCTTTCTTTCTTTCTTTCTTTCTTTCTTTCTTTCTTTCTTTCTTTTTTTCTTTCTTTCTGTCTTTCTGTCTTTCTGTCTTTCTTTCTTTCTGTCTATCTGTCTGTCTGTCTTCTTTCTTCTTCCTTCCTTCCTTCCTTCCTTCCTTCCTTCCTTCCTTCCTTCCTTCCTTCCTTCCTTCCTTCCTTCCTTCCTTCCTTCTTTCTTTCTTTCTTTCTTTCTTTCTTTCTTTCTTTCTTTCTTTCTTTCTTCTTTCTTCTTCTTTCTCCTTCCTTCCTTTGTTCCTTCCTTCCTTCCTTCGTTCGTTCGTTCCTTCCTTCCTTCCTTCGTGGCTGTGGAGAGGGGCTGGCTGAAGAAGATCCAGCGGCCACCAACCTACCGAGGCTCCTGGAAGACGGGCAGCCTTCAGCCCAGCTGGGGGAGGAGGAGGAGGAGGTGGAGGAGAAAGGCGGTGATTTAGCCCATCAAGCGCACTCCGCTCGGTGGCTCTCAGACGGGATGGCAGCGCGCGCGGAAGGAAAGCCAGAGGACGGCGCCGAGTGCCCGAGGCTCTCCAGGCAGCGGCAGGTGACAGCAGGTGCCGGCCGAGTCCTCTCACGGGCAGCCGCGCCAATCCTGCCTCCACTGAGGAGGATAGGGAAAGTGAAGTGCTCCCGCAGAGCATCCCGACTGAAAGTTACCATCGCCCGTCCTGCCCAAGAGGCCCGCGCGACGTGACCCCAGAGCCGGATGGGCGCAAGGGCAGGAAGAGAGAGAAAAAGAAAGAAAAGGTGACGCTGTTTTAGCGAGCGAAAGTGATTCCGACCGCAGAGCACAGGCGCCTGGTGAGTGGGGCAAGAGGCGCGGGGATGGCAGTGCCCCACGCTTCTCGCCCCGCTCACTGGGTGTTTCTGCTTCGCAGTCGGAATCACTTTCGCTCGCTAAAACAGCGTCAGCTTTTCTTTCTTTTTCTCTCTCTTCCTGCCCTTGCGCCTTGCTCCCTGAGTTTTAACTCCCCCCAATCTCGCATGCCCCCCTTTCAGGCCGATTTTTGGAAAGAATGCCCTAGCTTGTTGTGCATTCTTTCCAAAAATCGGGACTTTTTAGAAACGCTGCGTGACTCGTGACAAATGTTTAAAAAGCGGGACTGTCTCGCCAAAAGTGGGACGTCTGGTCACACTATTTAAGCTATAATAACAGAATCTTTCTCTGCCATTTTAGAATAAAACCAAGATGGGTGTCAGGGTTCCAAGTACAAGTCCATGAGAAAGAAACTCATAATAATCCCACTGTCAGGCCTGGAAACCATCTTGGGCCTTGGATCTTCAGGCCTGCCGCATTTAGTGCTGTGGGAAACTGGGAGGGGGGATTGTGTCAAATAACATTCCTCTCTACTCACACAACCCCCCCTCCCAGTTTCCCACAGCACTAAATGTGGCAGGCCTGAAGATCCAAGGCCTGACAGTGGGATTATTTTGAGTTTCTTTCTCATGTTTAGTTCAATTTCTGCACTGTGTAATCATTTCTCTACACGTCTCTAACAAATCTGACATATTTCCCCAAGGTGGTCTTTAAATTGCTTTGATTAACTAATTGATTGATCATGTGCCTTCAATCATTTGCAGCTCCTAATGACCATATAGATAGATTTTCACCAAGGCGATCTGTTCCTTACCTGCTCTTTCAAATCTCTCAAAAATACACTCCTCACCACGATAACTGAGTCCATTCCCCTTTCTGATGGCTATGCTCTTCTACTTTTCATTTCAATCTTTTCCAGGATTAGAACCTTCTCCAGAGAGCTGGCTCTTCACTTAATATGCTTATAGTTAGTTGATTTGAGCCTGATCATTTGTGCCTTGACTGAGAACTCTGAGTTGATTTTTTTTGGGTGAACCATTTGTTTATTTTCATGGTTATCCATGGCAATTCTGAGGATTTTCTGATACATGACTGAATGTTTAACTCTAGTCACATAACATGTTAAAGAATGAATTCATCTTCTTGGTTCATAGAATACACTGAACAGTAAATAAATCCAACGTTGGGTCCACCCAACATATTTAATTAAAAAAAAAATCCAGTACAGGAGCCCTGGTGATAAAGCACTTTAAAAAATAAGTAATTAATGCTGGGTATATTTTTTATTTATTTATTTATTTTGTTATTCTTATATGCCGCCCAACTCCCGAGGGACTCGGGGCGGCTTACAGCAGGGAAAAATACAAGAATAAACAAAAAATTACATAAGATTTAAAAACAGATACGAAAATTTAAAACAATTATTTAAAACAGCAACATCCATTCGACACATACATACTTGGGGGGTGGGCTCAGGTGGAATTAAGCTGTCCCCCCCACCTGCAGGAAAAGCCATGTCTTAATGGCTTTACGGAAAGCCAGCAGAGTGGGGATAATCCGGGTCTCTGGGGGTAGTTGGTTCCAGAGCGCAGGGCCAGCCACAGAGAAGGCTCTCCCCCTAGGGCCCGCCAGCCGACATTGCTTGGCCGACGGGACCTGGAGGAGGCCAACTCTGTGGGCCCTAACCGGTCGAAGGGAAGTATGAGGCAGAATGCGGTCCCGAAGATATCCTGGTCCTAAGCCATGAAGGGCTTTAAAGATGGTGATCAACACCTTGAATTGGACCTGGAGACCGATGGGCAACCAATGCAGCTGGCGGAGTATCGGTGTCACGTGGGTGTACCTTGGCACACCCACCACAGCACGCGCAGCCGCATTTTGCACCAGCTGAAGTCTCCGGATACTCTTCAAGGGTAGCCCCATGTAGAGCGTGTTGCAGTAGTCCAAGCGCGAGGTGACAAGGGCATGAGCGACCTTGAGTAGCGCCTCCTTCTCCAAATATGGCCGCAACTGGTGCACCAGGCGAACCTGTGCAAAGGCCCCCCTAGCCACAGCAGAAAGATGGTGGTCCAATTTTAGCTGTGGATCTAGGAGGACCCCCAAGTTGCGGACCTGGTCTGAGGGGGTCAGTTTCGCACCCTCAAAGACCAAGGAGGGATAGTTTTCATGAACCTTAGGAGGCAATATCCACAGCCACTCAGTCTTATCAGGGTTTAGTCTGAGCCTGTTCCTCCCCATCCAGACCTTAACGTCGTCCAGGCATCGGCACATTACATCCACTGCCTCCCTGAAGTCAGACGGGGTGGTGATGTACAGCTGGGTGTCGTCAGCGTACTGATGGAAACACACCCCATGTCTGCGGATGATCTCACCCAACGGTTTCATGTAGATGTTAAACAGGATGGGCAAGAGAACCGACCCCTGGGGCACCCCACATAATAGGGGCCTAGGGGACGATCTCTGCCCACCTGCCAACACCGACTGCATCCGATCGGAGAGATAAGAGGAGAACCACCGTAAAACGGTGCCTCCCACTCCCAACTCGCCGAGCCGATGCAGAAGGATACCATGGTCGATGGTATCGAAAGCCGCTGAGAGGTCAAGTAGCACCAGGATGGAGGAGTTCCCCGCATCCCGGGCCCGCCAGAGATCATCCATCAGGGCGACCAAGGCAGTTTCTGTACTGTAGCCGCGCCTGAAACCCGACTGATAAGGATCTAGATGGTCTGTTTCATCCAGGAGCTGCAGAAGCTGGGTCACCACCACCTTCTCCACAACTTTCCCTAAAAAAGGTAAGTTGGAGACTGGACGATAGTTCTTCAAATCAGCTGGATCCAGGGAAGGCTTCTTCAGGAGGGGTCGCACCACCGCAGTTTTTAACGACTGCGGTACGGATCCCTCCCTCAAAGAAGCGGTGATCACCGCCCGGATCCAGCTGCATGCCACCGCCCTGCTGGCCGAGACCAGCCAGGAGGGGCACGGGTCCAATAAACAGGTGGAGGTACCCATCGCTCCCACAGCCCTGTCCACATCCTGGGGAGAAACAGGGCCAAACTCCTCCCACAAAGATGGATTAAGACTAGCCCCTGTCAACTCTATGGACTCTGCCCTGCCAGAGTCCGAGTCCAAGCGAATCTGAGCGACTTTATCCGACAGAAACTCAGCAAATTCCTCAGCTCTGCCTTGCAAGTGTTCCTCGCTCTCCCCTTTTCCAAGGAGGGAGCGAGTCACCCTAAACAAGGCGGCTGGACGAGAATCTGCGGACGCAATAAGAGCGGAAAGATAGGATCGTCTTGCCGCCCCTATCGCCACTAAATAAGATCTGATGTAAATTCTTAATAGTGTTCGGTCAGACTCGGCTTTCTTCGTCCTCCAGCGGTGCTCCAGACGTCTCTTCTGGCGTTTCATCTCCCGGAGCTCCTCGGTAAACCAGGGAGCTTTCCGGGATCCACTGCCACGGAGAGGTCGCTTAGGCGCAATTCGGTCTAGAGCCCCTGATGCTGCGGTGTTCCAAGCAGCAACCAGGGAGTCAGCCGAATTGTGTACCAGGGTTTCAGGTATTTCCCCAAGTTCCCTCTGGAATCCTTCCGGCTCCATTAGGCACCTGGGGCGGAACCACCTAGTCGGTCCCGCCTCCCTGCGGGGGAGGAATGGGGTCGTGAAATCCAGCCTCAGTAGGAAATGATCTGACCATGACAGAGGGGTGATGACTATGTCCCTTATCTTCAGATCATCTCTCCACTGCCCCGAGAGATATACTAGGTCAAGCGTGTGACCGCCCTCATGAGTCGGACCCTGGATTACTTGGGTTAGGTCCATGGTTGTCATGGAATCCATGAACTCCTGAGCTATCCCAGAGGTTTCACCAGCGGATGGCAAGTTGAAGTCCCCCAGCACCATAAGCCTGGGGAACTTAACCGCCAAGCCGGCTACTGCCTCGAGCAGCTCAGGCAGGGCCTTATTTACGCAGCTGGGAGGCAGGTACGTTAAGAAAAGCCCCACCTGAACCCCTAAGTCCAACTTCAGAAGGAGCGTCTCACACCCGACAATCTCCGGGGCAGGGATCCTACGAGGATGCAGATTTCCACGCGTTATAATTGCCACTCCTCCCCCCCTTCCCTGGGGTCGAGAATGGTACTGCACCGAGAAACCGGCTGGGCATATCTCGGAGAGGGCTACTCCCCCCTCCTGCCCTAGCCAGGTCTCGGTAACACACACCAGGTCTGCCCCCTCCTCTGTGATTAAATCACATATCAGGGGGGCTTTGTTGTTAATTGACCTGGCGTTAAGCAGTAGCATCCTGAGCCCAGGGCCCTGAGAACCCTGGCTGCCAGGTATCCGGGCTGAGCAAGATGGAACCAAGACAGAGGGGCCGGAACAAGGGATCGCTTGAAGACAGCGAGGTCTTATTCCCCGAGAGCGGCCCTCCCCTCTGCTCCCGCCATATCTGCCTCTTCCCATAATGACCGAGATGGTCCGGCTCTCTTCCCCACCAGAGACCCCCCCGCTGGCCCCCTTCCTTTCCTGCAGGCCATACTTTTTCATAACGTTCCTTCTTTTTCTTACTATTGTCACCAGTTATTTTGAAAGCTTCTAAGCAGTGAGTGTTAAATTTCATTTCTTCGGAAGTATTCAAGGCAGGTGGGCAGCTAGCCCAACTTGTGGGATTCTTTCCTGGATCTTTCATTAAAAACCTAGCCAGCTGCAAACTTTTAAAGGACTCTTACTCCAGTGGATAGCATTAGCATAAACCTGGTAGTCTTTACTGCAGTTACCATATTTTTCAGAGTATAAGATGCACCGGAGTATAAGACGCTTAGTTTTTTGGGAGGAAAATAGGGGAAAAAAATCTGCCTACCAGGTATTCCTCTGACTAGCGTCCTTAGTCTGGTCAGCTTCAGCACATTATTTTATCCCCTGGTTAGGGCTTAAAAAACCTTCTTCTGAGGGAGTAGCAATGAAAAAAGCCTGCAAAGACTTAGGGCTGAAAAAACCTTATTCGGGGAGAGTAGCAATGAAAAAGCCTGCAAGTCAGGAAGAGCCAGGAAGATCGTTAGTGCCTAGTTAGGACTGAAAAAAAAACACAAAAAACTACATTCGGAGTATAAGACGCACCCAAAATTTCAGCCTCTTTTGGGGTGGTGGTGGAAAGGTGCGTCTTATACTCCAAAAAATATTGTAGTCCTGGGCTTACAACCAGTTGTTTAGTGACTGTTCGAAGTTACAGTGGCACAGAAAAAAGTGACTTAGGACCATTTTTTACACTTACAACCGTAGCATCTCCATGGTCATATGATAAAAATTCGGGTACTTGGCAACTGGTTCATATTTATGAGAGTGTCCTTTATGTGTATTGGAGGTGGTGACCCTTTGAGAGCTGTATGCAATGAAATTTCATTTTAATGTATGCCAATTAGTGTACATTCAAAGTGACAATAAAGTTATTCTATTCTATTCTATTCTATTCTATTCTATTCTATTCTATTCTATTCTATTCTATTCTATTCTATTCTATTCTATTCTATTCTATTCTATTCTATTCACCATGTGATTACCTTTTGCAACCTTCTGACAAGTGAAGTCAATGGGGAAGCCAGGTTCATTTAACTGTGTTGCTAACTTAACAGCTGCAGTGATTTCCTTAACAACTGTGGCAAGAAAAGTCATAAAATGGGGCAAAACTCCTTAACTATTTCACTTAGCAACAGAAATTTTGAGTCACTTGAGACTGTAAGTTCAAGGACTACCTATAGTAGCGTAACGATCTTAGTAAGGATGTAACAGTTGAAGTTTGGTGTCCATTTCTCTTCCTTCTCTCTGTTTTGTAGATAATTCTGTTGAACTTTTTATCCTGAAAAGTCTCCCTCCTGGTGAATACTTTGTGCCTCTCCTTATACGAGATTTGCAAGGGTTTTCCAGGCAACAGATTCTGGATCTCCAGGTCTGCTCTTGTCCTGATGGGATCACTTGTGAACAACGCACTTCATTGCAAACTGGATCACTGGGTCTCAGCAGAGGAGCAATTGGCATCATTGTGGCTGCATTTCTATTACTGTTATGTGAGTAATGTTATTGTCTTGTTATTTTGACTTGTGGAAGAGCAATAAGCCAAGGATCACAGTTTGTGTGAAGTCTAGATAAGTATTCCCTACTTTGTTCAGTCATTCCCACTGTTAGGAGTTACCAGTTGGGAATGATCAGTCATAATGTGCCATCAAATTTAATCTTAGTAAGCCAGATTTCAGAAGAATTGTAATTGGTTACAATGTGTAAAGTAAACCACATCTTTTATTTAATTATAATTTATTTTCACACTCTAATTGTATATACCAACTTTTGTATCCTATATTGTTCTTAAAATCACTTTATAGTCTGCTTTTGGGTTGTTGAAGAGCTATGTAGAGGTGGTATGAATGTTGTGATATATTAAATAAATCTTGGCTAAGGCCACATTATGGTAAACGGAGAATTTAAAACCCGGGCTTTTGAGCAAACAGTAATGACATTGATTAAAGTTTACACAATTCTAGTGTAATAGATAAACAGAGTGGTTTGATACCCATGCCAACCAACCTATTATGACTTCACTCAGGCCTGTATATGGATTGTCATGTGACATAGGGATGATATTGTGAAGCAAGCCAGTATGAGAAAATGGCTTGCTTCCAGAAGTTGACATTGATTCTGAGATCAAGTTCATTTACTATATAACTGGGCAAGATTGTTATATACCCCGTTTATTATTCTCCTTAACCTGTGTTTCTTAAGGATTCTTTTTTAGCTGGGAGTATATATAGAACTTTGTAGCATATTCTTCCTTCTAGTCTGGGTATAAATTCCACAATTGGGTAAAGACAGCTGATTCGATACATTTCCACTTGGTTCTCACAACTTCAATGAAACCATCAGTTCATGAGAAATGCTATCAAGTCATGGTTAATACAATCACTGTAGTTCCCATATTTGTTCCCACACTATAACTAGCATTCTTTTCTTACTGAGCGTTTCGCCTTCACTTAATTGAGTGTCACTGGATACATGAATCACACTAAATCACAATTTGTTTAATTGGTTTGCTGGATGTGGCTGGGTCCAACCCTTCTGCTGGGCCTTAACCTATGGTTTGGACCAGGGATGGGTTCCACTTACCTTCACCACCGGTTCGCATTGCGATGTTTCGCGCACGCGCACTTGCTCCACTTGCGCACACGCGTCCCCTCGTGCAATTTCACTTCCGCGCATGCTCCGAAGCGGGAATTAGCCCGAAACACAGCTGAGGAGCTCATCAGCTGTGCTTCGGGTGAAGAAATAAAGGACATCATTCACCCGCGGGTGGATGGGAAGGCCCTTTTTCAAGCCAGAGAAGGGGAAAAAGATGACGGTGCGCACGGAACAGCACTGACAGTGATGTCACGAGTGCCTTGCTACCGGTTCGGGCGATCTGGTCCAAACCGGGAGGAACCCACCCCCATTTTTGACATCATAATGTTTGAATTCACCCACCATGTTAAGCAAAAATCAAATAAACCATATGATAGGGAAGCAAGTTCAGAGGTGGTATTCAGCCGGTTCAGACCGGTTCGGATGAACCGATAATAGCTACCTGCAGGTGGGTCCGCCCACCAACCCACCTGCCCCGGCGCTATGCTGTCTTATTTAGCAACATATTGAAGCCGCGCGCATGCGTGCAAGCTGCACGTGCAAGTAAAGCGCATGCATGCGCACTCACATTTTCGGTGCTGGCGAACCGGTAGGTAAATTATGTGACTCCCACCTCTGATGCAAGTTGTATTATTTTAGTCCAAATAGATAAACAATGCAGTCAAATTGCTCTTCAGTCCTCTTTTTTGTTGCAATTTTATCTTTCAGTGGGCCAGACTGTTGCTTTACATGCTTGGCCTGAAATGTTTGCATTTAGATGTCTGAGAATCATCTGTTTTGGTTATGCAGTTGGATGCTTGGGTCAAGTATATGTTATGAGTCGGCTGTATCTCGCTCTGTGCCATGTGAAAGCAGCTATTCCCCTCTTTCTTAGATGCAACCATTGGCAAAGACTGTCATCCTGAATTGAAAAGTATGCTGTCCCATCTCCTTATGAATTAATTTGGTCTCCCATTCTTCTTTGGTTCCAAGAATTCTAAGAACTAGCAATCAAAACACTTTAGGCTGCTGTTCTGCCTTCTCTCTATTCCCATAATGCATACTTTATTATAAGAAAAGTAAGAGGAAAAGGCAGGAACAGAAAGGGAAGTGATGGCCCAAGAAAAAAAACTTTAACTGAAACAGTCCTACTAGGCAGAGATCCAACTCAAATGTGAGCAGCTAATAAAATACTTGAGAGGAGTGTTGAAGAGACGAGGAGTCCTTTGTGCTCTCTGAGCTTGCTTGTTTTCTCGCAGATGTTTCATTACTCAAACCGAGTGGTGCGGTGGCCTAGAGGTGGAGCTCTCACCTCACAATCAGGAGGCTGTGAGTTCGATCCTAGGTAGAGGCAGATATTTCTCTCTCTGGGCATACTGAGAATATATCTGCTGGGGAAAAAAACCTCCGCATTGGCGACAGGAAGGGCATCCGGCCACTAACACTCAGCTCCACTCAATTGCCCAGACTCCACCCCACAAGGGATTATGGGGTTGTTAAAAGTAATGTTTCATTACTCAAACTAGGTAACATCATCAATGCTAGCAAGGAGTACGGTTTGCTGTCAGTTTATATTGACAACAAACCACACTCCTTACCTACACTGATGATGTTACCTAGTTAGGGTAATGAAATGTTTGCAAGAAAACAAGCAAGCTCAGAGAGCACCAAGGACCCCTCATTTCAATCCTGAGCTACAACTATTCTCCTTTATTGGTATTGAAGAGAGCTGTTGACATTGCTTGTTTCTCTTTTCCTTTTACGTAGTGGGCCTGGCTCTCCTATTCTTGTGTTCCTGCTTCTCGAAAGTGAAGAAAGCACCAACATTCATTCCATACGCAGCAGGCAACCAATCCCTGATCCACTACAATGAGGAGAGTGAACATGTTTTGGTGAGGAACAATATCATTGGCTACTTTCCTTGACATTTTGGGGACTGATCCTAGATTTCTAGCATAGGCCTGTGCATCATACTCTCAAGGAGCTTTCATTGAGTTCATTGGAATGTATGTCAAAACAAGTATTAGTGTTAGAACCCTGTTCAAACGATTGGGTGTGTTAATATATGATTAAGCCACAAATCATTGTTATGTGTATATTGCTTTAAATACATTGTGGATGATTACTATATAAGCAAGCAAGAGAGCATGCTTAATGTGGTTGATGGTTGATGGTTGATGGTTGATGGTTTATGGTTGGTGGTTGTGTTTGACGGTGTGTTCCGGATTGAAGACTCTCTGTGCTGCTTTACTGATAAGTAGATTACTTTATGGCTGTGTGAAATTGCTGTGAAGAAAAGAGTAACTACTGTGATAGTATAGAATTAAGTGATAGCTGTAATCTTTGTTTGTAAAACAAAGATAGGCAAGAAGAAGAAACTTCGCATTGACTGAATAACTGTGTATGACTTGGACTTCCTATTTAACTTTGCTACTATTCAAGTAAAAACTATTTTGTACATACTAAAGATATCCTGTGTATTGACTGATTAGCATTCATATCAAACTGCAACAACACATTTCGCTGTGTATGTGCTTAACAGCACAATAACTCCTTAACAATTAGTACGCCAGATTTTAAAGTTTTGTCAATTGCAGCTATCCCAAAAGGCTTTCTTTTATTTTATCCATCTGACTTGTTGTCACTTACAGAATGCATCTGACCCAGGGAACCGAGCAACACCACCCTCAGTGCATGCAAAAAATGTGAAGGAAAAACAACAAGTTCTTGAGGTAACTGGAATAAAGTGTCACCATTTCTGCAGGTGATCCAATGCTTACAGAAATTATCCAATCAGGAGTGATATGCAGGAGCCAGAATGAAAGGATGATTTTCATGCCAATATTAGTGTCTTCTTCCCATCCTTGTCCAAGCAGGGATGGGCTGCTGTGGGTTCGCACGGGTTTAGCTAAGATTCTGTGCAGTTTGGCGAACCTGCAAATCCCCCCTGTCTGCCCCCCCTCCCAGGAGTCCCCACGTGGCCCATTTTGGATGCCAGGTAAGTACAGGGCCCACACGGTGGTTCGTGGAGGGCAAAAAAATGGGCCTCCCACCTCCGGAGGGCCTCCGGAGCCCGGGGAGGCCATTTTCACCCTCACAGAGGCTCAAGGAAAGCCTTCAGAGCCCAGGGAGGGTGAAAACGCCCCCCCCCCACCATGGTGCAGGCGGCCAACTAGGCCACACCCACTATGGCCACACCCACCAGCAACTGGGCAGAGAACCGGTTGCTAAAATTTTTTGAAGCCCACCCCTGTGTCCAAGGCAGCCTTAATCTTGACTTTAAAAATGGCTTGATGTGCTTTGGGGTAGAAAACACGACTGTGAGCATTTGATCACCCAGGATACATCTGATTTCTTTTCACCATGTCTTGAACTACAAGCATTGAATATCACTACTGTTTTACCAATCAAAATGATTTATGGCCCCAGACATGGATAGTTCTAATCTGTTTGAAAGACATAGTAGTACATAGTAGTAAAGGGATCTGAGTCAGTTGCTTCAATTCACCTATCATTGGGCACAATTATACCAGAATTAGGATTATTTTGTGTAGAATAATTCCTTTAATCCTGCAGTTGTATCTAAGAATGGTTTATCCACCAGAACTCCTTCTATACTTTCCCCCTTTTTTAACTACCAAGAAGAGGTAGGACAGTTCAATGTCAAGCACAGTTTCTTTGGCATTTACCAGTAACAACCACAGAAGTGGTCAGAGAGGGGCAAAAAGACAAAACCAGGATTGTGCCATCATGATGCAAGACACACCCTTTGGTATATGTGTTCGGACATTACTTGTATGCCTCAAAGTGGTGGAGTTTGTGATGTTGTGGTGTATCACTGCTTCATTTTATTTATTTCATTTTATTTATTTATTTTGTCAAGTACGTATTGGTAATATACATAGATATAACATTGTTTATATACATAAGATGGGTACTGATAAGAGGGAACATTAGGACAGGGACGGTAGGCACGCTGGTGCGCTAACATTTGATATGATTAAGGGGTACCTGTCAGGCCTGGAAGTCATCTTTTACCTTTTGGTATTCGGGCCTGCCAGATTTTCTACTGTGGGAAAATGGGAGGGGGGGATTATATGGAGTACGTGATATGTAGTAGTCCTAAATAACATTCTTTCCAGAAAGTCAAGGCCGCTGTGCCCGGCAACTACGAGGAAGTGACGGGGAGGCATCTTCAGTTTGGATAGTGCCCGATTGGATCGTGTGATGGACATGTGGGTGCTGGGCAGGGACTTGAACTTTCATTTGGGTGGAGGAAACCTGGAAGCTTTCAGGTTCGGATTTTCCCAGATGTTGCCAACATGGCATCTCTAATAAATTGGAACTTTGAGGAACTTCTAGCCTCGGAGTCTTATTTCGTTGGGGGTGTTTATTGGAACACTGACAGTACCATCTGCAGATATCCATGTCTTTTTCTCTGACTGGTCATGACTGAGGTGAGAAGAAGACAAATGTCATAGGCTGCCAGAAAGAAAGGACTGACCCAGAGGAGATGGACTTCAGGAAGATAAATATTTTATTGAGAATTCTTCTAAAGATTCTAGATCCTGAAATATCCAAACCACAAAAAGTGAGGTGTAATTTGATTATTATATAAGTTCTCTATTCCCTTTTGTTCTCTAAAGAATGTCTCTGCAGTGATGCAGATGAAGCCTATAGAAAACCACCAGCATCCTAATGGAAGTGTAACTTCACCCTTCAACACTATCAAAGCTTGGAATCAGGTTAGACACGTCATGTGAATTGGGATTAGGAATTTATTGGTAGAGGGGGAGGCAAATAAAGATTTCCTGAGTCTTTCTGAACTGCAAAGTTGGTGGGAGTGTACTACAAACAGGAACCAGGGCTGGCAATACCCCTTTGTGCAATGATGGAGTAGATTGTTTTAATAACAGAATTCAGTATAACAGAGTTGGAAGGGACCTTGGAAGTCTTCTAGTCCAAGCCCCTGCTCAAGTAGGAGATCCTATACCAGTGGTTCTCAACCTTCCTAATGCCCCGCCCCCACGCCCCCACTGTGCCCCACCCCGCCGCCGCGCCAGCTGCCACGACCCCCACCCCGCCGCCACCATTTGGGTTCTTTTACCCTCTGCGCATGCGCAAAGCATTTTGCGCATGCGCAGAGGGTAAAAGAACCCAAATGGCGGCATCTGGGCAAAGTCTCCCAACCCCTGTGAAAGGGTCGTTTGACCCTCAAAGGGGTCGCGACCCCCAGGTTGAGAACCGCTGCCCTATACCATTTCAGACAAGTGATCGTCCAATCTCTTCTTAAAAACAAATCTCTTTTAAAATGGCTGTAAGCCTATGCTACAAATTCAAATATTTTCTGCTTCAAAATGGCCCATGATTGGGGAAACTGGAATTTGGCTGCCAACTTGGAGCAGATTCTGGAGGCATTGGACAAGTGACCAAGAAATTGCCCAGTTCTGCATTACACAATTAATGAAATCCTTCCTCTCGCTGTTTCTAATAGCTTTGGATGCAACAATTTAGAACAGGTGGCTAGACAAAGATGTGTTTGAAAGCCAAGTGATAAAATGGGCGGATGGATTTTAAGTTGGAGTGGATTGTGAAGGTCCCTTTCTTCCTTCTTTCCGTAGCTGGAGCCTTTGAATCATCAGAACATTAAAACATACCAGAAAAATCCGCAAGAGAAGATTTCAGAAATAGTAGCTGTTGCTTTGAAACAAGTAAGCAACTGCAGGGGATAGCAGACTCTTCCTTTTTCCAAATACTTAGAATGACAAAACCTAGTATATGTTTTGAGCATGGCCTCAACCACCAGATTTAAGGTTTCCTAGTGGTTTCCCCTGCTCAGTCAAATTACCAGTGAAAGATAAAAATAGATACCTATTTTGGAAGTGCTTATTTGTCACATGAGGAAATTTGAGGTTAGGATTGCAGTTGCTGGATAGGAAAATGTCTGTAGAGACCTATAGAGCTCATTCCTTTCCACCTGCAAATTCTCCATATGAAATGCCACTCAGCACCGTCCCTGATCCTACTCTTAAAGCATTTTTCTTCTTTTTATGACCCTTTGTTTCGGGGTGACTGTGTGGAACTGAGCATTTACTGGCTGGATGCCCTTCCTGATGCCTACGTGGAGTTCGCAGCAGATATTTTCTCTTTGCGCCCTGATAGAGAAACATCTACCACTGCCTAAGATCGAACTCCCAACCTTCTGAGTGGGAGGCAAGTGTCTTCACCTCTAGACCACCATGCTGCTCCCACTCTTAAAGCAATAACCAACTGAAAAGTGGGAAAGCCTCTGACTGTGACCTCAAACCTTCAGAATTACCCCCCCCCCCAAGTTTTTTATTTTTTTATTTTATTTTACAAACGTATCAATGCGTGAACAGTGTGGCACCTGAGTGTCTTACATTTTAGTACAAACAAAATAATATTCATCATATTTACTACAGTTGACAAGTTTATATAGTTCTGGTAATAGTACACATATTTTTGTTGAATTATAATCTTTCATTATTTAGTTATTCATTATTTCAATACGTTATTTTTATGCCAATCACCATATTCCGAATGTCATTCCTTTTACTACAAATAAAATATGAATAATAATATTTGTTACATTTAACAGACCTATATGGTTCTGATAGTAATACACATGCTTATGTTAAATTATAATCTTCCATTATTTAATTATTCAATATTTCAGTATGTTATTTTTATGCCAATCACCATATCGTTCAAACATTTTTAATACTACCATCGTTCAAGTTCTGATTTCCCCTCTTATTATTACTTCACCTTATTATATAAAGATGTGTATTCCATTAATCCCCCTGAGATAGCGCAGTGGTTAAAAGCAGCATTGCGACCTTCAGCTGATTGCTAGTTCAGCTGTTCAAATCTCACCAGGCTCAAGGTTGACTCAGCCTTCCATCCTTCCGAGGTGGGTAAAATGAGGACCCAGATTGTTGGGGGCAATATGCTGAACTCTGTAAACCGCTTAGAGAGTGCTGTAAAGCACTATGAAGCGGTATATAAGTAAAGTGCTATTGCTATTGCTTTCTCTAGTTTCCATCCCCTTTCTAACTGTTAATTATGCCACTATTATGTTTAAAAATATTCCCTTTCTATCCACACTTTAGCACAAATAAAATAATATTCATCATATTTGCTACATTTGACAAGCTTATATAGTTCTGGTAATAGTACACATATTTCAATATGTTATTTTTATGCCAATCACCATATTCTGGGTATTGTTCCTTTTACTACAAATAGAATATTAATAATCATATTTCTTACATTTAACAGACTTATATGGTTCTAATAGTAATACACATGTTTATGTTAAATTATAATCTTCCATTATTTAATTATTCAATATTTCAATATGTTATTTTCGTGCCAATCACCATATTATTCAAACATGCTTAATACTACCATCGTTCAATTTCTAGCTTCCCCTCTTGTTATTACTTCACCTTATTATATAAAAATGTGTATTCCATTAACTTCTCTAGTTTCCATCCCTATTCTAACTTTTAGTTATACCACTATTATATTTAGAAATGTTCCCTTTCTATCCATCATCTCTTGTCCGCTTTAAAGCTTTAATTATTCATTTCTTAGCTTGCCTCCCATATTCCTCTTTTGGATCTTTATCTCTATCTGCTTCCACTTCTTGGCCAATCATTTGGAACATTTCTCCCTTCTCTGCCCTATTCCATTGTCTAATTTTCAAATTATCTACTCTTGCCCCTATCTCTCTTCCAAGAAAGTCTTCCTGCAACTCCAGTTCCTCTTTTACTTCCCTTAAAATACTCTCCCGTCGGCTTATTTCATCAGTCATTATTATTTTTGTTTTTATCTCCTTCTTGTCATCTCGTTTTATTTGTTGGTTGTCTGTACTGTTTTTTCATCTACTTTTTCAATTGGCTCCTCCTCTTCCTGGGCATCCTGGTCTTTCCTTGTCCTTTGTGTTATATTTTCCAGCTCTTCATCTATGCTCTGCATTTTATCCATAATCTCCTTGTAGCTTCTTGTCAAAGTATCCTTAATACTCTGAGTTATCGACGCGGTTTCTTCCCAAATTCCACTCATTTCTTGCTGATGCAGCATCTCGTTTAATTTAATTTTGTCTCTTTTTTAATCCAAAAACCATATATTCAAAACCTAAAGTCACTTCTCAAGAAATTCAATATTCGTGAATCGTGAAGAGCTGAAGTGGTGCAGTGGTTAAATGTTGCAACTGCAGGCTGACTGCTAGTTCAGCAGTTCAGCTGTTCAAATCTCACCGGCTCAAGGTTGACTCAGCCTTCCATCCTTCCGAGGTCTGAGGTAAAATGAGGACCCAGATTGTTGGGGGCAATATGCTGAACTCTGTAAACCGCTTAGAGAGGGCTGTAAAGCACTATGAAGCGGTATATAAGTAAAGTGCTATTGCTATTGCTATTTATATCCCAAAGCTAATCAACCTGTTCCTCTGGGTAATCCGAAAACAGAACCTTCATAAATCCCTCTGTAAATTCAGTCGTGTTGAAGCCTTCATGGAAACCTTCAGAATTACTGAAGGGAACTTCTAATTGGTGCGACCCAAAGGTGCTTGGAGCAAAACATTTTCAAGAAAAAAAAAAGCAAGTCTAGTTTTGGAAAAGCACCTAAGGGACAACCATGACCTGGATGATTGAGAATCTCCACAGATAATTGATGGGACCCAGTTTTGGCCTCTCTTCTCCTCCACAGTATTTATTTATTTATTTATTTTGTGAGATTTATATACCGCCTCACAGTGCAAGCACTCTCTAAGCGGTTTACACCAGTAAGCAATGTATATTTATATTGCCCCCAACAATCTGGGTCCTCATTTTACCTACCTCGGAAGGATGGAAGGCTGAGTCAACCTTGAGCCGGTGAGATTTGAACTACTGACCTGCGGATCAGTGTCAGCTAAAGTGGCCTGCAGTACCTGCCTCTAACCGCTGCGCCACCTCGGCTCTTATTATATAAATACTATATACTAGTTACCCCCACCCTTTGGAATATTCTCTCCCCTGGAGGTGAGGCAGCCCCCCCCTCTTTTGGGCTTCCAAAAAGGTGTTAAAATATGGCTCTGTGGCCTTATGAGGGGAGCTCAAGGGAGCATGTGGGGCTGGTTGGTGTCTTGAGAGCCCACCCTTCGCCGAATTAATTTTAAACAAGATTTTATTATCGTTGCCACCTTCTAAAATTTTAATTCTAAAATTTCAATATTTTTAACAACATTTTTCTATTTTAAAATTTTATTGTACACTGCCCAGAGTCCCTCTTCGAGGGAGATGGACAGTTCAGAAATGTGAAAAATAAATAAATGCAGTTCAAAGGTTATGTGGCTGGCGCCGTTTTTGCCAAAATCAGCAATAGAATCAAGGCTAGTCAGGACATTTTTCACTCCACAGTGGAAAAAGTAATTATTTTTCATACTTGTCACCATGATGTTTTTAAAACTAAAACTACATTCCTGTGCTCTATACAGGTAGTCCTTGACTTACGACCACAATTGACCCCAAGCTTTGTTACTCAGCGAGACGGTTAAGTGAGTTTTGCCCCATTTGACGACCTTTCTTGCCATGGTTGTTAAGTGAATTACTGCCATTGCTAAGTTAGTGACATGGTTGTAAAGTGAATCTGACTTCCCCATTGATTTTGCTTATCAGAAGGTCGCAAAAGGGGATCACCAGATCCTGGGACACTGCAACCGTCATAAATACATGCCAGTGGCCAAGCATCTGAATTTTGATCACGTGACCATGGGGATGCTGCAATGATCGTAAGTGCAAAAAAAGGTCATTAGTCCGTTTTTTCCATGCCGCTGTAACTTCAAACGATCACCAAATGGATGGCTCTAAGTCGAGGACTACCTGTAGTGCATAGCTTTGTGATTAGGTTCAACAGTCTAAATCAGGGTTCCCCAAACTTGGCAACTTTAAGACTTGTGGACTTCAACTCCCAGAATTCTCCAGCCAGCTGGAGAATTCTGGGAGTTGAAGTCCACAAGTCTTAAAGTTGCCAAGTTTGAAGACCTCTGGTCTAAATGTTTGCTTTCTTTCTTTGCAGAAATGTGAAGACATGGCCAACCTGGAGGATAATAGAGTTTCTTATGTCCCGCGTGTTTATGCAAGGGAAGGAGCATTGGAAAAAAACGAATCTTCATGGTCCCTTTCCATCCTAGAAGATGACAAAAACAGCCTGCCTGAGGATTTCCTGGGTGGTTTGGAACCTAGATTTATCCCTCTTGCAAAAATATGCAGCAAATGATTGTCTAACTTCTTAGTAAGAGTTTTGTAAATTAATTTAGAAAACGGGACTTCTTTTATATGATAAAAAGTGCTCTAGAGCAGGGGTTCTCAAACTGTGGGCCGCAGGCTAATTGCCGCCGGGCCACGTGAGTGCACAGCCTTGCTCACTCGAGCCTCATCTCGGGCGCTCAAGGCCCCACTCATGCTATCCTTGTTGCGGGCATCTGCAGCACCACTCATGCTATCCTCGGCACGGGAGCTTGCAGCCCCATTCACACAAGCGTCGCCATGAACATTGCAGGTGCACATGTACACACACACACTGACGGAGGCGAAATTTATCTCACAAAGGAGAAATAGATCTTTTCCCGGACATCAGACATTAGAAAAAGAAACCGCAGTTTAAAAGTCTAAGTAAAAATATTTATTTCGGTACAAAACAATAAATCCTCATTAGTCTACATTTCTGATATGAAAATAGGTGTTGCTTCAATGGAAGCTAGGAACAAAAGGAATGAACGGAGAAAGGAATGTGCACATGCGTACAAGAACATATCAATCACGTGCTCAGGAATAAACCATTATATTAGATAGGGATGCTTCTCCCTGCATATACATATAACAGGCAATATAAAATCACTGCCTCACACACACACACAGACACACACACACACACACACACACACACACACACACACACACGCACGCACGCACTTGCCCCTCCCACAAAATCATCCCATCTTCCCTCTCTCCCCTGCTCCAGGCCGCCAACCCAGAAAGTTTGGGGACCACTGCTCTAGAAAGGTTCATACTGTATGCCTATTGCTCCTTCTGTGAGAGAATAAACGCAATCTGAAGTCTCATATTCAAGTCATTAGAAAACTTTTTCTTTGAGACCAGATAGAGTCCGTGGACAGACAGAAGATAAGCTCCAGTTTTGACTGCTCAGTTACTACATCATTCATTTCTCCTACATGATTGACCACTTCCCCAGAGCCATCTTGTGTCATTATTTATGTGTGGTGAGAATCTTGTATGCAGAAAAATGGAAACACGCTAATTTCCCACAATGGAAGAATGGATGGTAAAGATGATGGAGTTGGCAGAGGTAGCAAATCTGATTGTTTTAATTAGAGAGAACTTATCTACTTTCATTCTACTTGGAAAGCATTTCTGGATTTTTTCTCTCCAATTCTGAAAAAAAAAGGTTACTTTGATTTCAGGTTTTGAGGGTTAGAATGACTTTGTTGTTATAAAAATGGCTTGAAATGTTGAGAAATGTAAAGCAAAAGGTTGAGGTTGTAATTTTTCTCTCTGTGTTTTATTGCCCTGAAAAATGTCAGAAATTGCTATTTTTGTCTTCCTTTCTCTCAGCACCCTTCTTCCTTCTCCTAGCTTTCTAACGTTTTGTGATCTAGTCTTTCTTTTTGTATTTTTGTCTTACAATAAACTTTAATATTTTTTTTTACAAAAAATATGCTGTCAAAACACGAATAATTCTGAATTTTAAAACATAAAAGGCAAATGTAGCTTAATTCTTGAGAAGAGGGGATCATGTCCATTCCATGATTTGTTCTAATTTATGCAGAAGACTTTCTTGATGAGAAGTTTCCTTAGAAAACTGGCTGGATGAATTTGGGCCAGTCATACACTCTTTCTCAGCCCAACCTACCTCACAGGGTGGTTGTTCTTGTAGGGAAAATAGGAGGAGAAAGGAGTATTAGGGATGTTTGCTGCTTTGAGTTACTTATAAAGAAATAAAGGCAAAATAAAAACCAAATGAATGAATGAACGCATGAACGCATGAACGAACGAACGAACGAACGAACGGATGGACGAACGGATGAACGAACGAACGAACGAACGAACGAACGAATGAATGAATGAATGAATGAATATCTTATTCTAGCATGCAGACAGAAAATCATGGATTGACGTTACAGGAAGACAAAACTCAGTTGAACAACAAGAACAGATTGGACAAGGAGAAACAAACCAGAGAATTGGAAGGCTTTCCCATTGCATATTCAGGCTGATCTGTCTGGAATGCCTTTATTTGGATTTATCATTGAGCAGGGATTGGATCCAATGGCTTAACTGACCCTTCCAATATTATGCTTCTATGATTTGGGTTGTTGCATATTATGGATTGACTCACTTATTTTGGCCATGTCATGTGGGTGAATTCACTGGAGGAAGCAATTATGTTTGGAAGAATTAATGGTAAAAGGAAACCAGGATGCCAAAGAACACGGTGGCTGGACACCATCAAAGCTGACACCAACCAGAGCATAGAACAACTCAAAGAAACAGTGCGAGATTGGAAAATGTGGAGAGACCTGGCCGGTGGTGGGATTCAGCCGGTTCACACTGGTTTGGGCGAACTGGTTGTTAAATTAACCTCCCCTCCCCCTCGTTATCAAAATGGATCCTGGGCACTGTGCTGCAATGGAGAAAAGGGTTACGGAATGACTGGTGTGAGGGGAGGAGAAGGCCACCTTCACTCTTTCTTCTCCCTGCTCCTCCTCCTTCCCTCATGCCGGCAGCTCCATTGCCCGTTTTCTCCATTGCAGCACAGTGCAGTGCCCAGGATCCACTTTGATAGCGGGGTGGTGGTAGTGGTGGTAATTTAACAATCGATTCACCCAGGGACAGGTTGGCCATTGAGGGAGGACCGTCCCACATGTGTGATGGAGCTGGAGGATGGGGATGGACCACGCCTCCCACGACAGCCAACCTGACCCCAGACAAACCGATTGTTACATTATTTGAATCCCACCACTGGCCCTGGTCCATAGAATCGTCAAGGGTCGGACATGACTGAATGAATAATATCATCATGGGTTGTTCCTAATTTTATGTCATTGCGGAAATGTGTATTTATTTATTTATTTATTTATTTGGCAGTTTTTCTATGCCACCTTACTCCCTCAGGACTCAGGGCGGCGTACAACATTTTATGAAAACTCCAAACAAATAATTAAAAATGCAATTTTAAAAAACAATTTAAAAAACATATAAACAACATACATACATGGGGGAGACGTCTCAAACTCACCCCGCCTGCAGGAAGAGCCATGTCTTAATGGCTTTTTGGAAGGCCAGCAAGGTGGGGATAATTCGGATCTCTGGGGGAAGTTTGTTCCAGAGAGCAGGGCCCCTACAGAAAAGGCCCTCCCCCTAGGCCCCGCCAGTCGGCACTGTTTGGCTGACGGGACCTGGAGGAGACCCACTCTGTGGGACCTGACCGGTCGAAGGGAAGAATGAGGCAGAATGCGGTCCCGGAGATAGCCTGGTCCTAAGCCATGTAGGGCTTTAAAGATGATGATCAGCACCTTGAATTGTACCCGGAGACCAATGGGCAACCAATGCAGCTGGCGGAGTATAGGTGTTACATGAGTGTACCTTGAAACACCCACCACAGCAAGCGCAGCTGCATTTTGCACCAGTTGGAGTCTCCGAATACTCTTCAAGGGCAGCCCCATGTAGAGCGCATTGCAGTAGTCCAATCGAAAGGTGACAAGGGCATGAGTGACCATGAGTAGAGCCTCCTTCTCCAAGTATGGTCGCAATTGGTGCACCAGGTGAACCTGTGCAAAAGCACACCTGGTTTTATTGCAAACGAGTAGTCCTTTCTGTGGCACTGTTCTCAAGTTTCACTGTGTACTTTCTTATTATGAGCAGCTGCCTGCACCAGATTTTAAGCAGCAGAATGTGTCTGTAAAATAAGCAAATGTGTTACGAGTATGGGTTAGTATAATTTGCACAAAAGGTAAATGTTCTGAAACTCAGCTGTCATCCTTCCAAGAGGAATAAACAAAACAATAAAAAAGAAATCACCCCAACAAATCTTTTTTAGAATGATCTGATGTTGGATGAATCATTCATTCACGTAGTTTATTTGAAAAACATACTCCCACAACCATAAGGATGGCAAGCTAGCAGTGTGTTATGCTGCCTCCGTGTGGCACATTTAGCTAGTTCACTTTTTAAAAAATTAATATAACAGAAAAAACCAAAAGGAACAAACACAGATGCATTATCAAAAAACACATACCTGCTTAAAGGGTGAAAAATACAAAAGAAAAATACAAAATGTATAATGTAAGTCATTACAACAGTAAACAGTTACAATTATATATCTAATTATGTAATGCAAACAGTCTATCATCCTATCTATCTATCTATCTATCTATCTATCTATCTATCTATCTATCTATCTATCTATCTATCTATCTATCTATCTATCTATCTATCTATCTATCTATCTATCTATCTATCTATCTATCATCTCTATCATCTCTATATCACTTACCGTATTTTTTGGAGTATAAGACGCACCTTTTCCCCCCTAATAGAGGGTGAAAATCTGGGTGTGTCTTATACACCGAATGTAGCCCCACCCAGCCTCTGAAACAGAGCTTTGCAACGCTAAAAACAGCCTCTGAAACGGAGCTTTGCAAGGCTGAAAACAGCCTCTCAAACGGAGCTTTGCAAGGCTATTATACCTGTTCTAGGCTGATTGCTAAGGACACTAGCCAGATGGATGCTGGTAGGCAGATTTTTTTTCTTATTTTCCTCCCCAAAAACTAAGCATCTTATACTCTGGTGCGTCTTATAGTCCCAAAAATATGGTATATAACAATCAAAAACTGTGCTTCAGGAACCATTTGAGCTTCCATTTGAGATGCAGACAACACAGACTCATCCCCAAGAAGCCTGCGTCTGTCTTCAGCAGTGAAGGGACACAGGGCAGAAAACATCCTGCAGCCAAGAAGGTTCCACACCCATTTGCACTACTCAGTGACCCTGAGGGCACAGATAAACCTCCAAGTGGCCTCAACGACTCTCTAAAAGAATGCAAATGACCAGCTGTCTGCAAGGAATATAAATCCTTCCATTCCACGCCATCTAGTCAGAGCTGAAGAAGCTTCTTGGATGAGAAGCCAAACGTCTTCAAAGAAAAACAAGAAAGTCCAGTTGCCTCTTGAAAAAGCTCCTTTGGGACAACCAAGACCTGAATGACTGAGAAGCTCCATAGATATTGTTATATATTAAGGTTAAACTGTTTACTCCAAGGTCCGCTATGCTGAGCGGGAAAATGGAGGCCGCTGATTGGTTGAACCAGCCGACAGCCCTGTATAAAAGGGAGAGCTGACAGGCTGGATCCTTTGCTGGATCTCACTGTTACAAAATAAAGAGCTGTTAGTCACAATACTGTCTCCAGCCTCTTCAGTACCAGGACTTAACATTGGCGACGAAGGTGGGATACTGTCTGGAGCCTTGTTGTTGAAAAATATCTCAATGTCCCGGCTGATAGGTTGTTCTGTGAATCAATCCGTCTGTGCCTCATTCACTGGGGTGATGCAGCATGGCTAAATTATTTGAGTTGAGACCCAGAAGATTCAAGTACATGTCCCCTTCAGCCATATATATATTCAATGTTTGTCACTTTAGGTCAGCAACTTTTCTTCAGTTTCAAACTAGCTCAGAAGGCTATTATTGTGGGGAGTGCTACTGTATGTATGACATTTCGACCTTCTTGAATCAAACACAGGATGGAACAACAACACATTTGTACTGCATTTAGTTAAAAGTACTTAATAAATAGGACTACAGCTACAGGTAGTCCTCGATTTAAGACCACAACTGAGCCCCAAATTTCTGTTGCTAAATGAGACAGTTGTTAAGTGAGTTTTGCCCCACTTTGTGAACTTTCTTGCCACAGTTGTTAAGTGAATCACTGAAGTTCTTAAGTTAGTAATATGGTTGTTAAGTCAATCTGGCTTTCCCATTGACTTTCCTTGTCAGGAAGTCGCAAAAAGTGACTGCATGACCCTTGGACACTGCACCTGTCCTAAATATGAAGTAGCTGCCAAGCACTTGAATTTTGATCACGTGTCCATGGGGCTCTTGCAACAGTTGTAAGTGTGAAAAGCAGTCATAAGTCACTTTTTTCAATGCTGTTGTAACTTTGATCACTAAATGAATGGTTGCAAGTCGAGGACCACCTGTACTAATACTGCACTACCTATTAAATAATCCTATCCAAATAATAAAGGATGTTGAGACTCCAGAAAGAGTGCAGAGAAGAGCAACAAAGATGATTAGGGGACTGGAGGCTAAAACATATGAAGAACGGTTGTAGGAACTGGGTATGTCTAGTTTAATGAAAAGAAGGACCAGGGGAGACATGATAGCAGTGTTCCAATATCTCAGGGGATGCCACAAAGAAGAGGGAGTCAAACTATTCTTCAAAGCACCTGAGGGTAGAACAAGAAGCAATGGGTGGAAACTAAACAAGGAGAGAAGCAACTTAGAACTAAGGAGAAATTTCCTGACAATTATAACAATTAATCAGTGGAACAGCTTACCTCCAGAAGTTGTGAATGCTCCAACACTGGAAGTTTTTAAGAAGATGTTGGATAACCATTTGTCTGAAGTGGTGTAGGGTTTCCTGCCTAAGCAGGGGGTTGGACTAGAAGACCTCCAAGGTCCCTTCCAACTCTGTCATTATTATTATTATTATTATTATTATTATTATTATTATTATTATTATTATTATTATTATTATTATTATTATTATTATTATTATTATTATTATTATTATTGAATTCTTTCAATTCAGCGCAATGGAGGACGAGACTTCTGACTACGGAAGAAATAATCAGCCTTAGTTTGGTTATTTTATATTTTATATAAAATACATACTTATATTTTATATTTATCACATATTATGGATCGCCAACGTGATTGCCAACGTCCGGTGACAGATATGGCACAAGAAGAAGAAGAAGAAGAAGTGATAAATGGGATAGATTCATAGGCAAGCCATTCAGGATATCAGACAAATTTACCTTGAAAATTCAGACTCAGCCAGTGCTAGCAGGAAAATCTTAACTGGTTGGTGGAGAAGGACGGTAGGTCATCTAGCAGACAGATATTCAGAGGTGGAAAAAACCCTGCCATGGTATTTATAACGTGCCTTCAGTTGGAGCATGTAATGAGAAAACACAGGCTAGACTTAAAAAATGATTGCGTTTAGACAATGCTATCATTAGGCCAGAAGGTGGCAGCCATTAGTTTACTAAAGATGGAGGGGAAGGAAAGGGAGCTACAGCTATGTGGAAATTAAACTGTTTTTTCTCTCTGCTTTTCTAAATTGCAGTCATTTTCAAAGAGCTCCTCCGACGATTATCCCATTCACTGTCAACCGCACTGTTACACCTGATGAGAAATGAACAGGTATGCTGTTGCCTCTGCTGGCAGTTTTGCTGGAAGGAAGGATCTTCACAGGGAAACATGGCTGAGAAGAGGCGCTTCAGGAGAAGATGGATTTAAATCAAGACACACAATCTGCTATCTTAGAGCAATACTCCACCCACTCCACCTTCAGGAGTTCTGCTTAAAGTTGCCTCCAAAGAGTCATTTGCGAAGCGATAGAAAGAAGGGATTATTAAATGCACGGGATTTTAATTGTGTTATCTGCATTTAATGACTGTAACTTGATTTTAAATAATTTAAGATTACATTCAGCAGGGGATACTTTAGGAACTGAAGTTCTGCATGGCTCAGAGTGGAACTAGAGAGTGATGCAAATGGTTGATCTTCAGTAAACTCAGAATAAATTCTCAGCAACTTGTGACCGGGGTTGTATCTCAGGAGTAGGTTTGGACTGGCTACTTCAAACAAAAGTATTAATATTTGCAAAAGGAGCCCCATGCTGGGCCAGGTAATTTCCAGTGAGGATTGGTCTCTGTGGTTCCTTGTGTTAGCAAGCCCCTTGATGGATTAATTTGATTTTTGAAGTGTTGGAAGAAATGTCCATCTGGGTTCAGTTCCAAGTGGGGAAAAAGACACTGGAAGCATGGAGGCTGTTTGGAAAGATGGTTTAATGGTGGACAGCAGGACCACATGGTCTGAGGTCCTGGGGAAAAGGGGGATCACATGCCTCGAAGATGTTGAAGAAGAAGAGAAGGGCTTATATTTCTGATTAGGAATGTAATTGTGATTGTGCTTTTTAACATTTTTGCCACACACTAAATAAACATAGATTTAAAAAGCCATGGAAGCATAAAAGAAAAAGTAGTGAAAAGAAAGAGAACACAAAAAGAGAACAAAAAAGAAAAAAAGTATCTAAAGAAAGTGTCTTCCGATCTTTGCAGCAGTTACAAACACAGCAATTGCCATCTTCACCCTCTCAAATTGCACATCATGGTTCCCTTCTTCCCACAAACAAACCTTTTTAACCAATAAAGCCTGAAATTACCAGAAGATTTTTATCCTTTTCCAGAAAAAAAATTCCATAAAGAGTCTTTTATAAAAGTAATTACAGTTTCTTAATCAAATGATCAATCACATTAATTTAGGCATTTCTGCAAAGTTAACCATCTTCATGATCCATTCCTCACAACTTTCCCCAGAACAAATATTTGTGTTTCCCTGTTCTAAAACCCGCACTTCACTTGTGAAACCTGCTTTCTCAGAACCTAGTTGAGAGACATTTGTTTTTCTGATCTTGTTATGCTTAAAACATCAATAAAAAGCCGAAAAAAATAATTTTGCTACTTCTGAAAATAGCCTGTTTATCTTCCGAATGTTCTTCCGTTCTGTAGCTAACCATATGCTTAGGGACTCTGTGGCAAAAATGAGGCTTCCTCAATCTGTTCTTGCTAGTGAGATGCTTGCTCTTAAATCAAGGCCAGAGCCTTACTCTGGGGTCAGAGAGATGTCTGCTAGTCTCCTGGCAACCGTCTACACCTTCTCAAGAAGTTTCTCCACACACACACACTGCCTTGCTGGGAGCATCTCGGTTCAAAGTACTGATTCTGCATGTTCTTGGAATATTAATGCTTGTGAATCAAATAAAACCACATACCCAGCTTTCTCTTGCTTCCAAATACAGAATACATATTGTAGAAAGTTAGCACCCACCCCCCTCCTAGAAGAATGAAATATCTTTTGAGGAATATTAATAAAGGCAGGATAAAATATTTTCCCTAAGAGAGAAATAAAAAATCTTAAGGGAGGCAGAAGCTCAGAGCTCCAGCTCCCTCCCGCCATCAGATATTTTGTGGCCATTGAGAAAGATTGGGCCAGCCTATTTACAAAACAAAAGACCTTCAGCTCCAGGATGATGGGATTAAGACATGACCCTTCAGGACATAATAGAATTAACCCACTAAGACAGAGAGCTCACTACATTGCACAATCTCCTACCGACATTGCATCAGCAGTCCAAACTTCAACCAAACTTAGCTCAGACAAACGTGACCCCTACATGGCCCCATGGCAATCTGACAACAGCCAATAGAATACATGTTCTTGCATAGGAACAGGAAGCTCAAGTTCAAAGCCCAAGAGAAGGTATAAAAAACCCTCACTCCAGGGGTGAAATTCAAAATTTTTCCCTGCCGGTTCTGTGGGCGTGGCTTGGTGGGCATGGCAGGGGAAGGATACTGCAAAATCTCCTTTCCCACCCCACTCCAGGGGGAAGGATACCACAAAATCCCCATTCCCTCCCCACTCCTGGGGGAAGGATATTGCAAAATCTCCATTCCCACCCCACTCCAGGGGAAGGATATCACAAAATCCCCATTCCCTCCCCACTCCTGAGGGAAGGATATTGCAAAATCTCCATTCCCACCCCACTCCGGGGCCAGCCAGTGGTGTTATTTGCCGGTTCTTTGAACTACTCAAAATTTCCGCTACCGGTTCTCCAGAACCTGTCAGAACCTGCTGAATTTCACCCCTGCCTCACTCTCAACTCCATGTGGTCAGCTGTCCAGAATCACAAATCCATGTGGTTCTGCTTCATCATGAAACCATCTTTCCAATCAGCCTTCAGCCTCCATTTTGTCTCCAGTGCCTTTTCCTGGCTTGCAACTGAACCAGATGGATATTTCTTCCAACAACTGTCATGCCTGAAATCCATTTTGAGCATTGGATCTTCAGGCCTGCCACATTTAGGACTGTGGGAAACTGGGAGGGGGGGATTGTATGGAGCTGGGGAAATATATAGTAAAATAACATTCCTTTCTCCGAGAGTCAAGGCCACTCTGTCCTGCACCTGGAGAGGTGTGACTGGGAAGCATGTCTAGTATGGATGGGGCATTGATTGGACAATGTGTTGGACATGTGGGTGCTGGGGCAGGGACTTGAACTTTCTTTTGGGTGTGGAAAACTGGAAGCTTTCAGATTCGGGTTTTCCCAGATGTGCCAATATGACATCTCTAATAAAGTGGAACTTTGAGGAAACTCAAGCCTCGGAGTTTTCTTTCATTGTGGGTGTTACTTGGAACCCTGACATTAACAATATTACGGATGTTGGCTGTTTTCAAACTGAAAAGATATGTGGGGGTTTTTTAACACAGGAAAGTCAAGGAAGCTGGCCGCTGCCGCTGCTATATTATAAGGCAGAGAGGAAAACTCATAAAGAGGAACAGCTGGATTGCAGTTCAAAATCCCACTCGCTCAATTCCCTTTGATCTCTTTTAAACCACACGCTGGAGGCCTTCTACCCAGTTGCAGGAGAAAAGATGCACAAGTCAATATTTGCGGTGCTCAGCTAGTTGGAAAACTCCCAGCCCAATCAAATTCCTCCTCTAACCCACCGGCTCCCCCTGGGAAACATGACGGATCACCTAAGCGCTGGATTACAATGGATCTGGCTCCACTGACTTCAGTGATCTTTGGCTCCAGTTTCTCAGGATGGAATGGAGTCCTTTGTGAATTGCATCTGCAGGCAACTCCACGAGTTCAAAGACAGTTCACCTGCCTTACATATCCTGAAATAGTTACTAGGCTATTAACTTGAAGCTTCTACTTCAAACAAACCATTTTGTATCATTTGGGAACAAGATGACCTTAGGGAAAGAAAAGAAGAAATGGGATGTGTTCTCTGTTGCTAGGAGATCAGCTTAGGGGGAAGAGAGAAAAAGATGTAATTGTATATTGTATATTGAATTGGTGAGCTGATGCTGTTTCAGCCCCTTTTCTGCTATTATTTTAATTGCTCGAACCCTAATATTTAAGCTGTTATTTATATAGACTTCTTGCTTTCAGCCATTATAAGCATCCCATTGCTAAATCTTCAACCAAACCCCCTTTGGGTCCACAGGATGCTGCTAATTTATTTGACTTCCAGATGAGTCCAGGATTTCATGTACTCCAGAGGGATATCTGCCCTCCTGGTAACCTTTTGCGGTTTTCCGGAATGCTTTGTAAAATCTCCCAGGGAAGATAGAGGAAAGAATACATTCTCCCTCTCCCCCAACTCTCGTCGACTTCTCCCTGGTTGTTTGGAAGCCTTTGCAAATGAAATTGCGGATGAGGATATTTTGGGGATGAGACCGGAGAGAGACAGGATGCAGGAGAACTTCATGTGAAATCCTAGAGCAGACAACCAACCCCCCTTCTGTCTGTTGCCAGAAACAAATCATTTAATTGGAAGACAAAATACTTTCCACCTACGAATAACATCCAAGTTGAAAGCTGAAAACTAAAACGAGAATGTAATTACAGGAATGTTTACTTTTACTTTTATCTATCTATACACACACACACTGAGAGAGAGAGAGAGAGAGAGAGAGAGAGAGAGAGAGAGAGAGAGAGAGAGAGAGAGAGAGAGAGAGAGGGAGGGAGGGAGGGAGGGAGGGAGGGAGGGAGGGAGAGAGAGAGAGAGAGAGAGAGAGAGAGAGAGAGAGAGAGAGAG
>JALIGW010000003.1:3545000-3655000 GCA_023053685.1 Diadophis punctatus similis | reverse complement strand
GACATACTCCTAAATCAGGGGTCTCCAACCTTGGCAACTTTAAGACTTGTGGACTTCAGAATTCTGGGAGTTGAAGTCCACAAGTCTTAAAGTTGCCAAGGTTGGAGACCCCTGCTCTAAATCACTGATCAAGAACTTCCCTTTCAGCCGCAGCACTGAACAGATCTCTAAATGCAGGAATCTGAACTTACCCCCACTGCTATCTAATTCTATTTATCTATCATCCATCCATCCATCCATCCATCCATATCCGTCCATCCATCCATCCATCCATCAATCCATATCTATATCTATATAAAAATATTCAAATCATTATACCGGTAGTAAACTCACTCTGATTTACATAGGACAGAGTACTAGTGTAAAAAAGCCAGTGAGTACTTGTCATATTTTGATTTGATTTGATTTGATTTGATTTGATTTGATTTGATTTGATTTGATTTGATTGATTTGATTTGATTTGATTCGATTCAATTCAATTCAATTCAATTTAATTCATTTGGCTGCCCATTTTGCAATTGCGATTCTGGGCGATCATCAACATGTTTAAAACAATAAAAAGCCAATATGAGCAAGAATTAAAGCAACAACAACAAACCAACAAAGGTCACTGAGGATAAACACAAGAGAGTCTGTCCTTAGGTTCTGGAGCATCCTGCAGGTCCAAATGTTTTGCAAAAGGCCAGCAGAATCAACAGAAACCTGATCTTGCGGGGTGGGTGGGTGGGCGCATGGTAAGAGCCGAGATGGTGCAGTAGTTAAATGCAGCACTGCAGGCTACTGCTAGTTCAGCAGTTCAGCTGTTCAAATCTCACCAGGCTCAAGGTTGACTCAGCCTTCCATCCTTCTGAGGTGGGTAAAATGAGGACCCAGATTGTTGGGGGCAATATGCTGAACTCTGTAAACCGCTTAGAGAGGGCTGTAAAGCACTATGAAGCGGTATATAAGTCTAAGTGCTATTGCTATATTCCACAGGGGAGATGCTATAAGAGAAAGGCAGGCTTCCAAATTCACATAAAAGCAACATTCTTTAATTGAAGAGATCTGGAGCATGCCCATTTGGTTAGACCTTGTGAGGTGGGTAGAAACAATTGGGGAGAAGTTGTCCCATAAATAATTTCCCCCTTGCAATGAAGGGTTTTATAGGTGACAACCAGCACTAAATGAATAGATTTTCCATTGTTGCTTGCCTTTTTTTTTAAAAGCAAGAAACAGCTTAGATATGAAAAGGCCTATATGTTTTAGAGTTTCTTCCTAATTATCCCTTTTGGGGGGTATTATATTTTTCTATTGCATTGCCCAATTTGCAAACACATTTTTGCATTTTGTTTTCAGGAACACAGGCATTTTTGTCAGCCTTTCTTTATAATGCAGGCATTTGTCATACTTCCCCCCCCCCCCCAAAAAAAAGGGGAATGACAATTGCACAATTTAGAAAATGGCAACTATTGAAGCATCACTCTATATCCACTTCGAAAGCGTCAATTGGGCAAGTTTGCATTAAAATGCAAAGAAAAGACACATTTCTGTTATGCCTAATATTTTGTGTTTCTGCTATATGAGCCCGTGAAATCCATTCAGAAGCAGCAGCCATAATTTCTCTAGCCTCTAAGAGTAAAATTATTAGTGACAGTCAAATGATACCATCTTCCTTCTACATTCTGGTGTCTTCTTTCCACCCTCCCCAGCTAATTTCTATGCTAACTGGGAATTATGGGTTTCGCAACTCCACATATCTGGGAAAGGAGGTTGGAGAAGGCATATCTGAACCCATTGAAGTCCTGAGGACTGTGCATTTTTTCCAATATTGCCTCTGAATGGTTATACATTGGAATTATTGCCCCAAAGGTATTGTTCAAAAGGAAATGGGACTTTCTTGGTTTCTTCCTTGTAAACGTTTAGCTTCTCATCCAAGAAGCTTCTTCAGATCCGTTTGATTGATGGGGAATGGAAAGATTTATATTCTTAGCAGTCTTCTGGTCAATAGCACTCAAAAGGTTGATAATTGTTGGACATTATCACTTAGGGGGTGTACTCACTTTTGTTGCCAGCAGTTTAGATTTTAATGGCTGTGTGTTGCATTATTTTGAGGGGACAGCACATTTACACTGTTATACAAGCTGTATACTCATTACTTTACATTGTAGCCAAGTGTCATTTCTTCAGTGTTGTCACATGAAAAGATATACTTAAATATTTACAAAATGGGAGGGGGTGTACTCCTGTGACGTACTGTATATTTCATGGCTCACATGGGAACTTGGAGTATTTTTCGGCACCATGTGTCCTAAGGACAGAGGGAGAATGAAGAGTTTTCTAGCTCTCTGCTAATGGGAAATTCACAGATAATGCTCTACTGAAAATTTACTCCTAGAGTGTGATTTCAATTTAGCAGGTAGACTGAAGGAACAATAAGTAGGAAGCGAGTTACTTTCTTCCTGGAACATCTGTTGATCATTACTCAAGTCCTTGCTATTGAATATGCGAATTGCATGACGCTTTCCAACCACAATAGACATGTGAAAACAGGATAGAAAATTGCAGGGTAAAAAGAGGGAAGGCCTCATCGGTTACAACGCTTGGCTGTTGTGTAGCGAAATGCCTCCTGTTTAATTATGAGGTGGGGAAACCTACACAGAGCAGTGACATTAATCACCGGAGCACTGTTACTTGGAGGAAATTCTTCCAGTGTGTATCTTAACCTTCATTCCTGGCCCTCTCCAATTTGGAGCAATCATCTATGAATTAATAGAGGAAGAAGAGAGGGCTGAGCTTGAACTCTGGTTTCCACTCAGCTGCTGACTGGGAATGTGGGAGAAATTCATTTAATTTACATTTGAACACGAGCATATTGCATTTGATATTTTGAACTACAGGTAGTCCGCAACCTATGACCAGTTGCTTAGCAACTGGTCAAAGTTATGAGGGATCCCTCCAAAGGTACTTACGGCCCAATTTTGAAGTTGTGATGTTGGCTTTCACCCCATGGTCTTGTGAACACATTTTGGGCACTTGCAAGTGATCAGCATTTATGGCCATTTACGGTACTCTGCAGTCACATGAACGTGATTTAAAGTATTTTTGTTTTGCCAGAAAATGGCATTAAATTCTAGTTTCCAGCCAAAACTGTTTTACAATGGATTTGATTAATAACTGTGGCATTCACTTAATGACTGCAGCATTCACTTTAGTATTGTTGTGTTTTCCTAATGACTGCCACACAAAATGTAACAAAACAGGTCATGCGGGAACCTGTTTTAGGTTTTAGGAGCCGAGGTGGCACAGTGGTTAAATGCAGCTACTACAGGCTACTCCAGCTGACTGCTAGTTCAGCAGTTCAGCTGTTCAAATCTCACCAGGCTCAAGGTTGACTCAGCCTTCCATCCTTCTGAGGTCGGTAAAATGAGGACCCAGATTGTTGGGGGCAATATGCTGAACTCTGTAAACCGCTTAGAGAGGGCTGTAAAGCACTATGAAGCGGTATATAAGTCTAAGTGCTATTGCTATTTATGACTGTCACAACTTAAGACCATAATTGCCAGGCTCAATTAGAGTTATAATTTGAGGACCAGCTATGCCATTCATCTTCAGAGTTCTCCCTTCTCTGACTTTCACTGTACAATTCACAAAATAGAAGAAAAAGGGACATAGGAAAGTGCGTCTATTCAAGAAAATCATGTATGGAATGCATCACATTCTTTGCCTTCCTGGTTTTCTGATAATTCAGATTTTTATTGGGACAAAATCTTATTTCCTATTTAAATGTTTAGACTTAGAACTTAGAATAGCTTTATTGTCATTTTAAATGTACACTAATTGGCATACATTAAAATGAAATTTCGTTGCATACAGCTCTCAAAGGGTCACCATCTCCAATATACACTACATAAACATGACAATAAATAAATAAATAAATAATTATGCATATACCCACATATATTATATGACACAGAGGAACAACACAGTCTAGTTCGGATGTATACATGTACATGATGAGAAAAACAAATCTTGCAAATTTATCAGACAAATAGCATAGGGAACAAAGCTGTTACAGAATCTGGTAGTCCTGCTAGAAATACTTCGAAACCCCCTCCCAGAGGGGAGCAACAGAAATAGACTGTGGAGTGTGTGTGTGGGGTCTCTAACAATGCTTTGATCTCTAAGCACAAAGCGCTTATAAGCAGTATCCTGAATAATGTGAAGCCGGCTTCCTATAACCTTCTCGGCTGTCCTCACCACTCTCTGTATGGACTTTCTATCTGAGGCGCTACTGCTACCAAACCAAACAGGGATGCAGTTTGTTAAAACACTCTCAATCATGCCTCTGTTAAAAGTGGCCAGGATAGAAGGAGAAAGATGTGCTCTCCTCATCCGATGCAGGAAATGCAAACGCTAGTTTGCACACTTCACTAAAGATGATGTGTGGAGGGACTGATTCCGATATGTGGGCTCATACAATAAGGTAAGCTGTAAAACAAGCAACAAGATTAAAACTAATCAAGCTGGATAGGATGGGTGCTTGATTTTCACTGACCCCATTGTAGGGGTCATTATCTTCCCATCAAATTTTTCTTTACTTGCCATACAATCTTTCTTAAGCTCTTTTTAGTCCAATGTCCAGTTTTCTTGATTTGTTGCCTGTTAACAAAACAATTTCTGTAACCTGCTTTTGTTTGATTGACTCTATTTACTGCTTTTAATTGATTTGCTTAAATCTTAGTGTGTGAAGTCCAAAATCCCTATATTGGTAGGGGTGGGAGAGTGGGATGGGAGGTATGATACAATTTAATATGAATAAATGTGGGGTCCTTAGTGCTGCCTGAGCTTGGTTGTTTCCTTGCAGACATTTCATTTTGCAAACTCAGAAAGCATTAAGGACCCCTCATTTCAATCCCCGAGCTACAAATATTCTCCTTTATTAGTAATGAATAAATGCACTACGTTACTGTCCAATTTGCATAGGAAGGAGTGTTGAAATCCAAATTTTTTTACTACGTGTTCTGTGGGCATGGCTTGGTGGGCATGGCAGGGGAAGGATACTGCAAAATCTCCATTCCCACCCCACTCCAGTGGAAGGATACTGCAAAATCCTCACTCCTGGGGGAAGGATACTGCAAAATCTCCATTCCCACCCCACCCCAGGGGAAGGATACTGCAAAATCCTCACTCCTGGGGGAAGGATACTGCAAAATCTCCATTCCCACCCCACTCCAGGGGAAGGATACTGCAAAATCCCCACTCCTGGGGTAAGGATATTGCAAAATCTCCATTCCCACCCCACTCCAGGGGAAGGATACTGCAAAATCCCCACTCCAGGGGAAGGATACTGCAAAATCCTTACTCCTGGGGGAAGGATACCGCAAAATCTCCATTCCCACCCCACTCTGGGGCCAGCCAGAGGTGGTATTTGCTGTTCTCCGAACTACTCAAAATTTCCACTACCGGTTCTCCAGAACCTGTCAGAACCTGCTGGATTTCACCCCTGATAGGAGGTTTCTAGTTTTTCTGAGGAGGGAGAGAAAAGATGTGTTATGACCAAAACAGGAATGTCATATCCAGGTGTGTTGTATGTATGTGTCAAAAAAAAGTCAAGATGGCAGCTGGTTTGACTGCAATGGGAAATGGGATGTTAGATACCTTAACAGTGGTGCAAGAAGATTACAGATTACAGATTAACAGAGTTGGACGGGACCTTGTATGTCATCTAGTCCCTAGGTCACCAACCTGTGGTCTGTAAGAAAATTTTGGTGGTCCCCAGACAAATCTTTGCATTTTTGCATGTTTTATATTGCATCCGTCCTCAAGCTATGGCCCCCGAGAGCAATTAATCTGGTGCGCATGCGGGAATTCAAGACTGCACCGTCCAAATCACCCCATCCACATGCCAGCCCCCACTCTTAAGGGCCTATAATTTCTTTAGGGTTAGGGTTAGGGCATTCCCTCCTCAGCCAGGCCAGGCCCACTTTCTACGCTGGGCCCGCCTCGGCTGGAGACGCAGGGTCACCCAGGTCGGAGCCTGACAGGCGGATGAGCCATTCTAATTCCGGGAAAAGAAATGGCCCAGTCACAAAACTGTTCTGGTCAGGAAGGTGAGCCTGCCAGCCAGCCTGGCGGCATGAAGCGCTGCCTACAAGGTGAGAGGCTGCTGAAGAAAATGGTACCCAGCACGTGTAATGGAGGTGGCGGGTGTTTTTAGGCCGGCCTGGACCAGGGGAGGTTGGGGGTCACTGATGGCTTTTCTGGAGGGGCTTGGCCACATCCTGCGCTTTGGAAGGTGCCGGGAATGCCAAGGCTGCGGGACCTAGCGGCGATTGGGACTACATGCATCCAGCCACCTATGATGGATGGACAGGCACCTCTGGAGGTGTTTGAGAATGGACGGGATGTGCCAGAGTCGCTCTGGGGGTGCCTGGAGCTGCTGGCAGTGAAGGGGGGGAGAGATGCGGAAGGCACTTCCTTATTCCCAGTCCGGCTTGCAGGCTCCCGAGGAGAGCATACTGTGCAAGGCGGGTGGAGGCAGGCTGGATGGGCACGGCTGAGTGGACCTTCGCCGGGGCTGCACTCTGGATTCTCTCCAAACGCGACTCCTTTCATGCAGTCCGCAGCCAGCGCAGAACTGGCCTCTTGGGGAGGGGGGCGGGCAGCTTGGGGTGGGGTGTCAGGCGCTGCTTCATTCACAAATGCCTCCCTGCCCCATCTGCAGTCCGGGGGCAAGGAATATTACTTCTTCCACCCCACTCCCTCCACCTAATCCAGAGGAGGCTTTCACGTGGATCCCTTTCCTGGGCTCTCTGGGAGAGAGGGGCACGCGGTGTCCCCTCCTCTACCCAGGAAGGCTGCTGTTGAATTCACCGTGTGACCAACAGGACACCTGTGGCCATTTTCCTTCCCCTTTTGGGAGGGTGGGGTGGCCCGCTCCGCCCACCCTCATCCTGGGCTTCCACCTGCCCTTTGCTTCCCCTTCACCTGCCTTTTGCGGCCGCTTTGTTTTGGTTTTTAATGTATCCTGTGGAAATTATTACCTGCATTCTTAGGACAAGGATACTCGTAGTCATCAGTGAAGTGTGCTGGATGCAGGGTGACGTCAGGGTAATCTTAAAATGAGGCAACCATTGCCAAGCTGTTTCCTTCATTATTGTTTTGACCATTACAACAATCACCCTACTCTGAGGATACCTATTCTCATCCAGTTGTTGTTACTTATTTCTCAGACGCTCTTTTTAGTTAAGTTTGATCTTAACTATATTTTTTTTAAATTGTAATATTTAAGGGCATCAAATAATTTGATTTTCTTTGGTTTTAGATTCGAATGGTTTCCATGATGATAATAATTTTATTATAATTAAACAACCTTTAAAGATTTTGTTATTAAATAAGCATTTATGATTTTGTTATAATTAAATAAACATTTATAATTTTGTTATATTAAATAGGTGTATGTCATATTAATAAAATGGAAGTTCTCTGATATTATTTTACAAATGTATTTATCTTTTAAAAATTCATATTAGTAATCTGCGGGACTCTATTATGAATTAGAGTCTGCAGGATTTAAAATTATGAATTTTGTGGTCCACGGGATTTAAAATTATGACCTTGGTGGTCCCTGAGGTCCAAAAGGTTGGGGACCCCTGATCTAGTCCAACCCCCCCCCCACCAGCAGGACAAATGGCAGTCCAATCTCTTTTTGAAAGTCTCAAGTGATGAAGCTCCCACAACTTCCGAAGGCAAGCTGTTCCATTGGTTGATTGTTCTCACTGTCAGAAAATTTCTCCTTATTTCCAGGTTGAATCTCTCCTTGTTCAGTTTCCATCCATTATTCCTTGTCTGGCCTTTGGGTGCTTTGGGAAACAGCTCAACCCCCTCCTCTCTGTGGCAGCCTGTCAAATATTTGAACACTGCTATCATGTCTGCCCTGTTCCTTCTCTTCACTTGACTATCCATGCCCAGTTCCTGTAACCGTTCTTCATATGTTTTAGCCTCCAGTCCCCTAACCATCCTGGTTGCTCTTCTCTGCACTTTTTCTAGAGTCTCAACATCTTTTTTACAGTGTGGTGACCAAAACTGGATGCAGTACTCGAGGTGTGGTCTTACCAAGGCTTTATAAAGTGGTATTAGTACCTCACTTGATCTTGATTGTATCCCTCTGTTGATGCAACTTAGTTAATGAAATAAGTTGCATTAACAGAGGGATACAATGAACTGTTAATGAACAAAGATCAATCAGCTGTTTTATGGCAGATAGGAGGAGGAGCCACGGCGGAGATGGCGGAAGAAAATCTGGCTCCGCAAAACAGCTGACTGTTTCTCCGGCCGTTCGCTTGAAGGAGACTTTGCCCAGAGCTTTTTTGCACTCTGGAAGGACTGTGAACATATCTGGCACCAGTGGGTTGTGGCGAAACAACTAGCCACACACGGATAGTGCCGTTAGTCTCCTTCTCGTCTTCGACTGCAGAGACTGCCTCGGAGACCGCCGCCCATCTTGAAGCGGTAGGGACGTCGTGAGGGCCGGTTTTTAGGCCTGACGGTAGTTTTTGTCGATCAGGAGAATCCATTGCCTGAAGTGATTTGAGGGCGGATTTCCCACCACCGGAGGGGGAGAAGGCGAGCTCGGATGACACGCCGGCTGTTTGGTTGGTCAGGAGCTCGGCTGACAGTGGAATCTCCCCAGAGGTTATTGTGAGAGGCTGGGATCAACTTCCCAAACGCGGCAAGGAAGATCGAGGTCGTTTGTGGGAGAGAGCCTTTTCCAATCGAACGTCTCTATACTGACTATAAATTGACAGACTGCACAGCACTTTGAGCTAGTCCTTCGACTGTGAGGGAAATCTGCGACTGCCAGGTCCCCAAAGCCGACCGCGGAGATTGCGGCCGCCATTAATTGCTTAGTGGCAAAGCGGTGGCTTGTGTTACTCTGGGGAATGTTTATTGAAGGCTTGCACCACCAGCACCTTTTTTGAGCTTGCTAACATCGCGACTGCTGGGGGGGGGGTTATTTTGTTATCTTGTTTTACAACCCCAATTGTTACATTATCCCCCATAGCCGCCATTTACTCCTAGGGAGACTGTTAGACTCTGAGGCGATAATAATTATTGTGGCCCCTTTCCATCTTCTGCCTTCTCTACTTTTGTGGATGTCTCTGGCCATTTGAAGATCATTACGACCGGGACGAAGATGTGGCGGATTATTGGGGCTACTGCGATGATTAGCATTTTCTCCTGGCTTTTGCACTTTTTGCGGGGGATCCCCCCCTCAGGTAGAACTCGATCTTATACCAAGGGGAGAGGGATTTTGGACTCCCAAAAACAGCTGTATAGGGAAGATTGCTCTTTGCCCCCCGGATTATCGATTCCCGGATTCCGATTATTATTATTACTATTCTATGAAGGAGGACAAATACACACTAACTCTGAGAACTGGAGACTCTGTCATCTGTTAAAGTCTCATATAAAGATCGCAAAGGTGCTGTGCGATAAAGGACAGAACAGTTACGAGACCGGGGTAACGGCAGGGATCCGTTTTATATTACACCCTCATTTGATGGTGTCTCCTCTTTGTCTTAAACTTGTAAATCTACCTCCGATATGTTGTGTGGGTGCATGAGTGTATGATTCTTGGAGCATATGTGTAGACTGATTGATTGGTAGGAATGAGGAATGCGGGTGCTTGGGCCCCGGCCCCCTTTACTGAGTGTGAAAACAGAAGTGGAGGGGTCCTGGAGCCTGATCCCCGTTTTAGAGTGAGTGGTATGGATGGTTTGCCGGAAGAGAGGGAGACCAGTGGGGGCGGGGAGGGGATCTCTGGTACAAGGGGGAGCGGGAGTATTATGGTCATAACAGGGAGAGGTAGGTATGGCGGGAGCAGAGGGGTAGGCCGCTCTCGGGGAACGAGAACTCGCTGTCTCCAAGCGATTCCTTGTTCTGGCCCCTCAGGTTTGGTTCCATCTTGCTCAATGGCCTAATGGAATCTGAAGGATTTCAGAGGGAACTTGGGGAAATACCTGACTCCCTGGTACACGATTCATCTGAGGCTCTAGTTGCTGCTTGGAACCAGGCGGCAATGGGGGCCTTAGACCGGATTGCGCCTTTGCGGCCTCTCCGTGGCAGCGGATCCCGGAGGGCCCCTTGGTTTACTGAGGAGCTCCGGGAGATGAAGCGCCTAAAGAGACGCCTAGAGCGACGATGGAGAGCCAGTAAAGCTGAGTCTGACCGGACACTTTTAAGAACTTACATTAAGTCTTACTTAGTGGCGATAAGGGCGGCAAAATGCGCGTATTTTTCCGCTCTTATTGCGTCTGCCGACTCCCGCCCAGCCGCTCTGTTTAGGGTGACTCGCTCCCTCCTAGCCAAGGAGGGGGCTGAAGATCCCTTGCAGGGCAGAGCTGAGGAATTTTCCCAGTTTCTGGCGGATAAAGTCGTTCAGATTCGGACAGACCTGGACTCCATTTGGACAGGGCAAGCCGAGATGACAGGGGTGAGTCTTAGTCCTGTTATATGGGACGAGTTTGAACCTGTCACTCCTGAGGATGTGGACAAGGCCATAGGAGCGATGAGCGCCTCCACCTGTTTATTGGACCCGTGCCCCTCCTGGCTGGTTTCTGCCAGCAGGGAGGTGACACGCGGCTGGCTCCAGGCGGTTGTGATCGCTTCTTTGAGAGAGGGATCCATCCCACAGCCTTTAAAAGCTGCGGTGGTGAGGCCCCTCCTCAAGAAGCCTTCCCTGGACCCAGCGGATTTAAAGAACTTCCGTCCAGTCTCCAACTTACCCTTCTTGGGTAAGGTTGTTGAGAAGGTGGTGTCGCTCCAACTCCTGCGGCTATTGGAGGATACTGATTATCTGGATCCCTTTCAATCGGGTTTCAGGCGCGGCTACAGTACGGAGACTGCTTTGGTCGCGCTGATGGATGATCTCTGGCGAGCCCGGGATGGGGGTCATTCCTCCATCCTGGTGCTACTTGACCTCTCAGCGGCTTTCGATACCATTGACCATGGTATCCTTCTGCGTCGTCTTGGGGAGATGGGAGTGGGAGGCACTGTTTTACAGTGGTTCTCCTCCTATCTCTCTGACAGGACGCAGTCGGTGTTGACAGGAGGACAGAGGTCGGCCCCTAGGCCCCTGGTTTGCGGGGTGCCACAGGGCTCGGTCCTCTCGCCCATCCTGTTTAACATTTACATGAAACCGCTGGGTGAGATCATCCGACGACATGGGGTGAGGTATCAACAGTATGCTGACGATACCCAGTTATACATCTCCACCCCGTGTCAGTTCAGTGAAGCAGTTGATGTGATGTGCCGCTGCCTGGACGATGTGAGGGTCTGGATGGGAGCGAACAGACTCAGGCTCAACCCAGACAAGACTGAGTGGCTCTGGATATTGCCTCCCAAGGACTATGTCGACTGTCCCTCCTTGGTTCTCGGGGGAGAAAAATTGACTCCCTCAGAACAGGTTCGCAATTTGGGTGTCCTCCTAGATCCACAGCTAAAATTGGAGCAACATCTTTCAGCTGTGGCTAGGGGGACCTTTGCACAAATCCGTCTTGTGCACCAATTGCGACCTTACTTGGAGAGGGAGGCCTTGCTCACAGTCACTCATGCCCTTGTCACCTCATGGCTAGACTACTGTAACGCGCTCTACATGGGGCTACCCTCAAAGAGCATCCGGAGACTCCAGCTGGTACAGAATGCAGCTGCGCGTGCAGTAGTGGGTGTACCGAGATACACCCACGTAACACCTATCCTTCGCCAGCTGCATTGGCTACCAGTCAGCCTCCGGGTGCAATTTAAGGTGTTGGTCGCTACCTTTAAAGCCCTACATGGCTCAGGGCCAGGCTACCTGCGGGACCGCATCCTACCACATACCTCCCTAAGACCGGTTAGGTCCCACAGAGAGGGCCTCCTCCGGGTCCCGTCGGCCAAACAATGTCGGTTGGCGGGACCGCGGGGGAGGGCCTTCTCTGTGGGAGCCCCGTCCCTCTGGAACCAACTGCCACCAGAGATCCGGACCATCCCCACCCTACTGGCCTTCCGTAAAGCCTTAAAAACATGGCTCTTCCGGCAGATGGGGTGAATAGGACAATCAGATTCCCCCTGAATGTTGTGTTTATAATGTCTTCTTTTTAATTATATTTTTAATTTAAATTAATGACGACTGTTTTTAAATGTACGCCTCTTATTCATGTTGTACGCCGCCCTGAGTCCCACGGGATTGGGCGGCCTATAAGAGCGTTTAAATAAAATAAATAAATAAATGGCGCGGTCATCTCATTTTGCAAAATTTATTTAGTTTACTAAATTGACGAATATTTGCTTCCCAGTAGATGGCACTCATTCCTTGCAGATTCACAAGGCTTTCCCGGGTGTTTTTTTGTTTAATAAAACCATCTTATCAACTCTTGCAAAATTAGCCATTCCAAACTGGTAATCACAAAGTGTGGATGCATTTAATTAGTGTCCTGTCAACATATGCAGGCGCCCTTTCTGATCAGTGTCCATATGCTGGGATCCGACATGTTTTAGCGGTGTGTAAAGATTGAAATCAGGTCAGAGGCGGGTTCCTCCCGGTTCGGACCGGTTCACCCGAACTGGTAGTGATGCGCTAGTGATGTCACGATGACATCACAGAACCCCGGTGCTAGTCCGTGGGCACCACCATCTTTTTTTGAATTTTTATTTTTCTTCTGAGCATGCGCAGAAGCCGAGTTTCTGGCACTGTGCATGCAGTCACCATTTTGTTTTTGGCTTTTTAATTTTTGGGGGGATTTTTCGGCACAGCGCACGAGGCATGGCCACGCGGCGCAGGAGGAAGTGAACCGGCAGCGAGGTAAGTTACAATCAGTAAGCAATGTATATTTATATTGCCCCCAACAATCTGGGTCCTCATTTTACCTACCTCGGAAGGATGGAAGGCTGAGTCAACCTTGAGCTGGTGAGATTTGAACCGCTGACCTGCGGATCACAGTCAGCTAAAGTTTTCTTTTCCCCTTCAAGAGTTGAGTTTCTTGCAATCATATATTTAGTATCGGGTAGAGAGGGAAAATACAGTGAATCTTCCTAGTTTCTCTCCTGGTGCTCAATGCTCAAGCCAACCATCAATAATTCAACTTAGGTCAGTTTGGATTTCTGAGGGGCTGTGTGTATTTTCTGGCTCCAATTTTGTCTTCTGTTGCTTTTGTAGTGAGGTTCCACAGGCTAGAGATACAACAGGGAGCCTGTCTCTGGAGTGTACCACTTCAAAACAAAGAGGAGTAATTCTACAGCATGTAGTAAATGCCTGTATATTTCTGTACGGAATAAATTAGTCTGGGATATTGCTTCACAGAAATGCCTACTGAGTAAACCATGCATACCTGCACGAATCCAAAGTTTTCTCACGTGTATGGGGCTTTTGCACACCGTTGTTTCATATTTAGACTCTCACAAAGTCTGCTTTAGCATATTACACTCTTTTGCTTGTGGAAAAATCCATGATGGATTTCTCTGACACCCCAAATATGTACTCAATATTATGTATTTCTTTTTTTTCTTTTTTATTGATTTTCTATTAAATGCATTTCTTAGTGCTTTATAAACATCGTGCTGTCTGAGTATTTAATAGCAATAGCAATAGCAATAGCACTTAGACTTATATACCGCTTCATAGTGCTTTACAGCCCTCTCTAAGCGGTTTTCAGAGTTCAGCATATTGCCCCCAACAATCTGGGTCCTCATTTTACCCACCTCGGAAGGATGGAAGGCTGAGTCAACCTTGAGCCTGGTGAGATTTAAACAGCTGAACTGCTGAACTAGCAGTCACTGAAGTAGTTGCAGTGCTGCATTTAACCACTGCGCCACTACGGCTCCTAATTTGCTTAACAATACAAATTACATTCTTAATATCCACCCCTTTTTTCCAACCACTGGTAAAATAAATTCCATGTTGGATAATATTCTGCGTCCTCTTTCTGCTTAATTTTCAATGTCAATCTATCCATTTCTGCAAAATCTAGTATCTTCTTAACTATTTCTTCATCTCACGGTATATCTTCATTTTTCCAGTATACGATACGATACGATACGACACGACACGACACGACACGACACGACACGACACGACACGACATGACACGACACGACACGACACGATACGATACGATACGATACAATACAATACTGAATACAGTAGAACTTCTGGTCACAAACTCTTCTGACCACAACCAAATCGGGTTCCGACCAAAAAATTCACAATTTTTTCCCCGTGGCCAATTTCCCCTTCCATGCCATTTTTTTGTAAGTGCCAAATTTCCAAAATTAGGTTCGGGTCACAACCAAATCAGGTTGCGACCAAAGTTATGGAACTAATTATGGTCGTGACAAGAGATTATACTGTATTATGTATTTCTGTGCACAGGGACTTTGCCCCTCCCTCCCCGATTAGTCAAAAGGAACATTCAGTTGTGACATGGCTGTACCAGGGGCGGGTTGCTCACTTACCTTGCTACATGTGCGCTGTGCATGCGCACCCCCTCGCACGCGTCCTCTTGTGTGATTTTGCTTTTGCGCATGCGCGGAAGAAAAATCTCGCTAAAATCTCATGAGGGGATGCATGCATGCGCATGATTTTGGCAATTTTTTGCTTCTGCGCATGCACGGAAGTGAAATCTCGCTGAAATTTCCCACGTGAGATGTCCCCTCGTGAGATTCCGGCGTAATTTTGCTTCTGCGCATGCGCAGAAGCAAAAAAATCGCTGATAAATTCGTAAAAAAAGATGGCGGCTCCTAGGCACCGGCAACCGACCACACCGGGTCGGTAGCCTCTTGATGACATCACCAGCCCGCCACTACCGGTGCGATAGAGTGGACCGCACCGGTAGGAACCCACCACTAGGCTGTACCCTGGTGGCCTAAAGTAACACAATCCACAAACTATCCTTCTTGCAGCTTCCGTAGCTGTTTTGAGAAGATCTAATACCTCCAGGCTAAAAGCTACCGAGAAGACAAAGTGCATGACTGGGGAAGAGACAATTCTCTCGACCTTATCTCATTTTCTTCTCTTTTATCTTGGGGGGGGGGGGGAAACCACATCCTTCTAAACAAAGCAGTCAAGCCAAACACACCATTGTTATAAAAGGTTGAATGGAATCTGCCTGTCAAAGTAATGAAACTGAGAAAGGGAGGTGGGGTTTTTTTTTTGGCCAGACAGGTATATCATAATAATCAGTGCATTAGGAATGTCCCCTGTGCCTGGTGCACTTTATCACATCAATAAGAGCCGCAACATCATCTGGAATGGTTGAATGTGAGGCTGTTCAAACTGTTCCATGTAAAATGATGCCATTACTATACCAGCCAGGAAAATAAACATCTGAGAAAGCATAAATTCCCTCCAGGAGATATTTTTCCCCCCACTCAGGTTGCTTCCAATTTTTCAGAGTAGTTCCTCGTGGTTCCAAATGCTGCCCTTTGGAAGGAATATATTTCAGCACTCTTTTGCCGAGGTGGGCAGCATCCATCCCTTCCTTAAACCTGGCTGTGTTACACACACTCCCAGGTTTCCATCACTGGAGGTTTTTAAGAAGAGATTGGAGAATCATTTGTCCAGAATAGTATAGAGTCTCCTGCTTGTGCAGGGGGTTGGATTAGAACAGGGGTATCAAACTCAAGGCCCGGGGGCTGGATCCGGCCTGCGCGGTGCTTAGATCTGGCTTGCGGGGCTGCCCTGGAAATAGCGAAGGACTGGCCCATGATGCTCCTGCCAGTGAAAACGGGCTCCCAAGCTCCGTTTTCAGCTGTCACGGCCTCCTGCAACCCTCAGGAGCCCATTTTCACTGGCAGAAGCACCGCGGGTCACCACAGGCACCCCCGACATGAGTGACATCAAGTTGGCCACGCCCACCATGGCCACATCCCCCCCCCCGAGGTCAAACACAACTCTGATGCGGCCCTCACTGGAATTGAGTTTGACACCCCTGGATTAGAAGATCTCCAATAACTCTGCTATTCTTGTTATTCTGATCTCTGTCTTTGTCTCTGTCTGTCTCTGTCTCTGTCTGTCTCTCTCTCTGTGTCTGTTTCTCTCTCTGTCTCTCTCTCTCTGTCTCTCCCTCCCTCCCTCCCTCCCCCCTCCCTCCCTCTCTCTCTCTCTCTCTGAGAGAGAGAGAGAGAGAGAGAGAGAGAGAGAGAGAGAGAGAGAGAGAGAGAGAGAGAGAGAGAGAGAGAGAAACAGACAGACAGACACACACACACACACACACACACACACACACACACACACACACACACACACATATCCAAATTTTGATCACGTGTCCACCGGGCTGCTTCAACAGTCATAAGTATGAAAAATGGTCATAAGTCACTTTTTTCAGTGCCGTTGTAACTTTGAACACTGACTAAACAAACTGTTATAAGTTGAAGACTACCTATATATGAGTTTGAACTGAAAAGTTAAATAATTCAGTGAATTAAAAGATTGGTTGAATTTGACCTCCTCCAACCTTCAAACATCTTATGTGGTCCTGCCGTTTCCAACATGCATTCAAAAGCTGTGCCATCCTCACTTAATGCAGGGAGGCGACCATAACTACACATCCTAAGTTGTGTTTTGCACCCAAAATCCCTGGGTCAAAGCAAGCTGGTATCCCAGAAGAGCCATTGGAGCCAATTTTGCTAAATGTTAGAAAACCCTGGTGTCTAATTGAGTTTTGTTTGCATCCGGCACATTCCCAGTCGATCCTCACATCCAGATCAGAGCAAGTGCATCCGTCACTCAGTGCAGCTAGCAAAAAACAAACAAAAACCCACCACCGTACAGTTTGATGTTTATTTATTGAACATGAACAAACATCAAAAACAGTTAATTGGGAAAATGGGACAAAAAACAGATGAAAGCAAGCAGTGAGGGACACAGGAACAACAGGCAGGAGATAAAAGGTATGAGGCTTAATTAACAATGATCTACATCCTCAATATATCTCTATCAGAAGACACAGAACTTTCCAGAGCTGCTAGAAACAAAACTGAGGGCAATTAACAGGCTCAAGCCCAAAAGGAAGGGCCCAGGGGTGGGCTTCAAAATTTTTAGCAAGGGGTTCTCTGCCCGGTTGCTGTGTGGGCGTGGCCATGGTGGGCGTGGCCTAGTCAGCCTCCTGCACCACGGCGGGGGGGGGGGGAGCCTTTTGCCCTACCCGGGCTCTGGAGGCTTTTTTCGAGCCTCCGGGAGGGCGAAAATTGCCTCCCCAGGCTCCAGAGGCCCTCTAGAGGGCCCGTTTCTGGCCTTCCCAAACTTCCAGTAGGCCCGTTTTTCACCCTCCCCAATCCTCCGTGCGTACTCTGCACTTACCTGCATCCAAAACGGGCTGCATGGGGACTCCTGAGAGGGGTGGTGTGGGCGGGGCCAGCCAGGAGTGGGATTTGGGGGTTCTCCGAACTGCACAGAATCTTAGCTAGAGGTTCTCCTGAACCCCTGGCACCGAGTCCTCTCCAGCCTCCTCACTGTCCGACTCGGGTGCCAGCTGCACAGGCTGCTGGCGCATCACCACATCAGCCTCTTCGCTATCGGAATCAGCTAACAGCTGCACAGGCTGCTGGCGGGCCACAACAGCTAGCTCTCTTCCTTCAATGGGACTGGAGGCTAAAACATATAAAGAACGGTTGCTGGAATTGGGTATGTCTAGTTTAATGAAAAGAAGGATCAGGGGAGACATGATAGCAGTGTTCCAATATCTCAGGGGCTGCCACAAAGACGAGGGAGTCAAGCTATTCTCCAAAGCATCTGAAGGCAGGACAAGAAGCAATGGATGGAAACTAATGCTCCAACACTGGAAGTTTTAAAGAAGAGAGTAGACAAGCATTTGTCTGAAATGGTATAGAGAGTTTCCTGCCTGAGCAGGGGGTTGGACTAGAAGACCTCCAAGGTCCCTTCCAACTCTTTATTCTATTCTATTCTATTCTATTCTATTCTATTCTATTCTATTCTATTCTATTCTATTCTATTCTATTCTATTCTATTCTATTCTATTCTATTCTATTCCATTCCATTCCACCCCACCCCACCCCACCCCACCCCACCCCATCCCATCCCATCCCATCCCATCCCATCCCATCCCATCCCATCCCATCCCATCCTATCCTATCCTATCCTATCCTATCCTATCCTATCCTATCCTCTAATATAGTTTTGTTTAAGGCCTGGATTTTTTGCCACTCTGTTTTGCATCACTTGGTATTCTACTCTAAAGGCAGGCAAGCATTTTGCACCGGTGGACATGTTTGGGAGTTTTGAGAGCTTGTCATGGGCACATTACAATATGACAGGCTTGTGCATTCACAAAATGACTTCCACAAGTCTCCATGCCCGAATGGAAAAGACTCTTTGATGAGAAGGCAAGCTTTGGCCCCTGATGGATGTTTACAATAGCAGGCATAAATATTGAATATAAATAGATCTTTATCCCTACGCTTTATAAATGTTCACGCCTTTAAGGATCCCAAACCCTGAACTTTTCCCTGGGAATAAAGTAGATTTATTTGATCTCATTTTGCAGAGGAAACAAAAGTATTTTTTTAAAAGAAAAAAAAGTAGAGCGCCATTGGGTAGAAGTGGGGGGTAACACAGCTCGCTGAGGCATAAAGAGCTCAGCCTTGGCAGACTAGGAGTCTGAACTTGGCAGATGGTACATCCTTGTGCTGAAATAGAAGAGGTGGCTGATGTTGCGGTTGTAAATAAACAGGCCTCGTAGGTGTTGCTGTGAAAAGGATCAGAAGGGTTACAGGAAGGTTAGAAGGAACAAGAATAGGGATGCGCACAAATACACCCACACAAACATACTTGGAGGCACCTGCATCCATTTAGGCTAGCCTTTAGCAAAGGATTAGACATACGGTACCGGTTAATTTATTATTCCCACTTGCAATTTGTATATGTATATATGTGCACGTTTGCAAAGAATGGAATATACTTTTCCACTCCTACTGTTTACTCAGAAATGGTAGCCTTGTGCTTATGACACTCCGTCATGAGCCGGGAAGTTAAATATTGCAGAAGGGATAAGTGCCCTTTAAGTGTCAGGGACACCAGCTTCTACAGTATTTCTGACAACTATTTCTGTTGCACTCTCTCTCCCTCTGTGCCCCCCCTCAAATGAGCAGAGATGCTGGATGATGCATTAGTAAGCAACAGCCACAGTCAGTGCAAAGAACTTCTTGGAACTACCGTATTTTTCGGAGTATAAGACGCACCGGAGTATAAGACGCACCTTAGTTTTTGGGGAGGAAAATAGGGGAAAACAATCTGCCTACCAGATATTCATCTGGCTAACGTCCTTAGTCTGGTCAGCTTCAGCACATTATTTTATCCCCTGGTTAGGGCTTAAAAAAACCTCCTTCGGAGAGAGTAGCAATGAAAGAGCCTGCAAGCCAGTAAGAGCTGGGCAGATCGTTAGCACCTAGTTAGGGCTAGAAAAAAACTTATTCGGAGCAGCTTCAGCACATTATTTTATCTCCTGGTTAGGACTTAAAAAAACCTTCTTCTGAGAGAATAACAATGAAAGAGCCTGCAAGCCGGTAAGAGCTGGGAAGATCGTTAGCACCTGGTTAGGGCTAGAAAAAAACTTCTCTGGAGCAAGTAGAGCAATGAAAAAAAAACCTGCAAAGACTTAGGGCTGGAAAAACATTCTTCTGAGAGAGTAACAATGAAAGAGCCTGCAAGGTAAGAGCTGGGAAGATCTGTTAGCACCTAGTTAGGGCTGGAAAAAAAGCTACATTCGAAGTATAAGACACACCCAAATTTTCAGCCACTTTTAGGGAGGAAAAAGGTGCGTCTTATACTCCAAAAAATACGGTACTTTATAATTTCCCCTCCAACAGTAAGTCTGTCTTGTGTCTGTATGTGTGTCTGCATACATATACATAAATTCATATCAAAATCAAAAATACACATACAAACTGGGTGAAACCACACTCAATAGCAGCTATTGCGAGAGGGATCTTGGAGTCTTGGTAGACAGCCAACTAAATATGAGCCAGCAGAGTGCAGCAGCAGCCAAAAAGGCCAACGCAATCCTGAGCTGCATAAATAGAGGGATACAATCAAGGACCAGAGAGGTACTAGTACCACTCTATAAAGCCTTGGTCAGACCACACCTAGAGTACTGCATCCAGTTTTGGTCACCACACTACAAAAAAGACATTGAAACCCTAGAGAAAGTGCAGAAGAGAGCAACCAGGATGATAAAGGGTCTGGAAAATAAAACATACAAAGAGCGGTTGCAGGAACTGAGCTTGGCCAGTCTGGCGAAGAGAAGGACCAGGGGTGACATGATAGCAGTGTTCCAATACTTGAGGGGATGCCACAGAGAGGAGGGGGTCAGGCTGTTCTCTATGGCACCAGAAAGCCAAACAAGGAATAACGGATGGAAGCTGACCAAGGAGAGATTCAATCTGGAAGTGAGGAGAAACTTTCTGACGGTGAGAGCGATCAATCAGTGGAACAGCTTGCCAGCGGAGGTTGTGAGAGCCCCAACACTTGCGACCTTCAAGGGGAGACTGGACTGCCATCTGTCTCAAATGGTGTAGGAACTCCTGCTTGAGCAGGGGGTTGGACTAGATGACCTACAAGGTCCCTTCCAACTCTAATAATAAATCTAATGAGATCATATAATTGAACTAGGATTAACACTTCTCCCTACTTCTCATGAAGATAAAGAGAGGGAGGGGAGGGAAACACATCCAGACTTATAAGACTCTTATAACTCTTCAAGGTAGACCAGGGGTGTCCAACCTTGGTAACTTGGTAACGATGCAAAAAGGATGTTGAGACTCTAGAAAGAGTGCAGAGAAGAGCAAACAAAGATGATTAGAGGACTGGAGGCTAAAACATATGAAGAATGGTTGCAGGAACTGGGTATGTCTAGTTTAATGAAAAGAAGGACTAGGGGAGACATGATAGCAGTGTTCCAATATCTCAAGGGTTGCCACAAAGAGGGAGTCAAGCTATTCTCAAAGGCACCTGGGGGTAGAACAAGAAGCAATGGGTGGAAACTAATCAAGGAGAGAAGCAACTTAGAACTAAGGAGAAATTTCCTGACAGTTAGAACAATTAATCTGTGGAACAGCTTGCCTCCAGAAGTTGTAAATGCTCCAACACTGGAAGTTTTGAAGAAGATGTTGGATAACCATTTGTCTGAAGTGGTGTAGGCTTTCCTGCCTAAGCAGGGGGTTGGACTAGAAGACCTCCAAGGTCCCTTCCAACTCTGTTATTCTATTCTATTCTATTCTATTCTATTCTATTCTATTCTATTCTATTCTATTCTATTCTATTCTATTCTATTCTAACTTTAAGACCTATGGACCTCAACATGCTGGCTGGGGAATTCTGGGAGTTGAAATCCACAAGTCTTAAAGTTGCCAAGATTGGACATCCCCGAGGAAGACCATACTAGGATGTCAGAGTTAATATTACAATTAATATCAATGCTAATACTACTCTAAAACCTCCCTTTTTATGACCCTGTAATCTCTTAATTCGGGGTAGACTCTGAGCGACTGGATGGAGCTGAGCATTTTACTAACTGGATGCCCTTCCTGATGCCTACAGGGAGTTCACAGCATGTATTTTTTCTTTGCTCCCTAGGAGACAGAAGTATCTGCCACTACATAGGATTGAACTCTCAACCTTTTGAGTGGGAGCGAGCATCTTCACCACTAGGCCACCACACCACTGTAATGCTAATATTGTAAGATTATAGTAATGGAATCTTCCAAGTCTGAATGCGCTTCTCCCCTCCCTTGCTTTATCCATGAGGACTAGGGAAGGTCTCATCTCTTTTCTTAGGTTACTTTTTTTGTCCCGGATTCAGATTCCTTTATCTGATTGATAGCAATAGCACTTAGACTTATATACCGCTTCATAGTGCTTTACAGCCCTCTCTAAGCGGTTTACAGAGTTCAGCATATTGCCCCCAACTATCTGGGTCCTCATTTTGCCGACCTCGGAAGGATGGAAGGCTGAGTCAACCTTGAGCCTGGTGAGATTTGAACAGCTGAACTGCTGAACTGCAGTGCTGCATTTTAACCACTGTGCCACCTTGGCTTTTATTGATGCCTTGCTTGCAGCTCTTCCTCCTATTCCTCAAGGTTATTCCTGCCTCCTTTTACAAGATGGCAGTTGCAATCATACTAAAAAGGACCCTCAGTCCTTTTTTATGTGCAACACAGATAAGAACAAGCAAGGACTTCAATCATGTGATTGTGGCCACAATCTTGATTTTTTTAACCCCTTTCCAGAGGTGGGTTTCAGCAGGTTCTGACCAGTTCTGGAGAACCGGTCATGGAAATTTTGAGTAGTTCAGAGAACCGGTAAATACCACCTCTGACTGGCCCCATCCCCATCTATTCTCTGCCTCCCGAGTCCCAGCTGATCAGGAGGAAATGGGGATTTTGCAGTAACCTTCCCTTGGAGTGGGGAGGGAATGGAGATTTGGCAATATTCTTCCCCTGCCACGCCCACCAAGCCACGCCCACAGAACTGGTAGTAATATTTTTGAATCCCACCACTGCCCCTTTCCCTTGGAATGGGCTAACTCACCACAGTCAATTCGCCACATCCAATTCTCCGCGGCCAACTCACCACAATCAACTTGGGATGGCCAATTTGCTGTGGGACAACTCACCACGATCAACTTGCCGTGGCACAACTCACTATGGGACAATTCAACGATTCAATTTAATTATTTAAAATAATTTAAAAAAATATTTTATTTTTGGTCATTCTCATTTCACTTTGCCCCTCCTTTGGCATCCTTTCTTTAATGATTCTATTCCACTATTTCTTTGATATTAGTGTAACTCTTGTCCTACAACCAGTTGTCTCATGTTGAGTTGGCCATGGCAAGATGTTCTGTGGCGAGTTGCCGTAGACCTTTCTGGAAAGGGGTTCTCTCCCCAATTTGCTTTCCTTTGTTATCCTAATTCATCTTTACCAAAGAAGGAAGAAAGCCACGGCCAGATCTAATACGCTTGAAGAGCCGAGGTGGCGCAGCGGTTAGAGAGCAGTACTGCAGGCTACTTTAGCTGACTGTGATCAGCAGTTCAGCGGTTCAAATCTCACCGGCTCAAGGTTGACTCAGCCTTCCATCCTTCGGAGGTAGGTAAGATGAGGACCCAGATTGTTGGGGGCAATGTAAATATATACATTGCTTAATGGTGTAAACTGCTTAGAGAGTGCTTGCACTATGAGGCGGTATATAAATCTCATTAATAAATAAATAAATAAATTTTGACTTTGGTATGAGAACAGCTGCTAATTTGAAGCGTTTCATTTAACAGGCAAAAAAAGAGAGGATTTTTTTTTGGTATAATGGATTAGCTCCTGCCTAGAATGATGCATTGGCTTTGAATAACATTGCTGTAAAAAAATTCACCCAAAGTGAAATTTGATAGGATCCAATTTTGAGGAGGTGAACAGAAAAGGCCTCCTTGGGCAAAACACCTGTGAACTTTCAAGGGAAGCCAATTTTTTGTTGCTGCTAAAACCAACTATTCTCACAGCTGCTTTAGTCCATCCTTGGACTGTCAGTGAATTATGCCTGAAGCTAACATGGAAACACATTTGAAAATATTCCTTGGGTGATACATAGACATCGATAAATTAGGATTCTCCTGGAATGCACCAATGCATTTAGATCAGTGATGGTGAACATTTTTTGTGCCGAGTGCCCAAAGCGTGTGTGCACACCCCCAAAATGCAATGTGAGCACCCCCCGCATATGTGCCCCACCCTCCATGCATGTGCCCTGACCCCTCACTCATTTTTGGCTTCCAGGTTGGTGCAGGAGGCCTTCCAGCCCAAAATGGGGCGCAGGGAGGGGCGCACACATGTGAACCCCATAATGCAATGCGAGCACCCCTGTGCATGCGCCCCATCCCCTGCACATACATATGCGCGTCCCCCACATGCACACTGCCCCCTGCGCATGTGCGGCAGAGATCCGAAGACCAGCTGGCCGGTGGGAGATGCGCACGCATGCGCCGTGGAGCTTGACTGGGGCGACGGCTTGCGCGCCTGCAGAGAAGGCTCTGCATGCTACCTGTGGCACGCGTGCCATAGGTTCGCCATCACGGACCTAGATACAAGGGATCGATTGGAAAAAGTTGATTTGGGGCCGGTTTGATTTCAGACTTGGAGAGATTGTTATTGCTTCTTCAATTTTAATTGAACATATTTAATAGGACTCCTAGATTGCTATGCAAACATGTAAATTATTTTGCAGAATCAACCATCCTATCAATGTTTGCGATGCAGCTCTTGATTAGAAAGCTGAATGGAAGGAGCTGGGTATTAGAGAATGTTGTGTACAAAAAAAATATTTTGTGTCCTCAAATGCATATATTAGGTTAATTAGTGTACAGTGCAAATGCTAAGGAACTAAATTGCCTGAGAATATATAAAAGCAGAACAGTCTCTTAGCATTATCTAACATTACAATGTTAAGTAATACTATGTTTCTTGCACTATCTTCCTCCGAAAATGGTGTCCGGAAGAAGAACAATGGACAGCAAAAGTGTCTATTGTAAATCAAAACAATTACAGATTACAGATTAACAGAGTTGGAAGGGACCTTGTAGGTCATCTAGTCCAACCCCCTGCCCAAGCAGGAGCCCCCATACCATTTCTGACAAATGGCAGTCCAGACTCTTCTTGAAAGCCTCCAGTGATGAAGCTCCCACAACTTCTGAAGGGAAGCTGTTCCATTGGTTTATTGTTCTCACTGTCAGAAAAGTTCTCCTTATTTCTTGGTCAGCTTCCATCCATTACTCCTTGTTTGGCTTTCTGGTGCCATAGAGAACAGCCTGACCCCCTCCTCTCTGTGGCATCCCCTCAAGTATTGGAACACTGCTATCATGTCTCCCCTGGTCCTTCTCTTCACTAAACTAGCCATGCTCAGTTCCTGCAACCTGTTTTAAATTAATTAAATTAATCATACAATTAAAATAATCATACAAATATCAAAAGAAAGATGATTTACAATGCAGTCTGAAAAGCAGGCTGTGCTTGGAGCAATTGATAAGCTACAAAGGTCTGGATGGAAAAAATGTTTTCAGTTGTTTATATGGAATAGCACAGATTAGATTAGATTAGATTATTAGAGTTGGAAGGGACCTTGTAGGCCATCTAGTCCAACCCCCCTGCTCAAGCAGGAGTCCCTACACCATTTCAGACAAATGGCAGTCCAGTCTCTTTTTGAAAGTCTCAAGTGTTGAAGCTCTCACAACCTCCGAAGGCAAGCTGTTCCACTGGTTGATCGCTCTCACTGTCAAAAAAATTCTCTTTATTTCCAGGTTGAATCTCTCCTTGGTCAGTTTCCATCTATTATTCCTTGTCTGGCTTACTGTTGCCTTGGAAAACAGCCTGACCCCCCTCCTCTCTGTGGCAGCCCCTCAAGTATTGGAACTACTCATCCTTTTCTCCTGAAAATAAATGCAAATTTTTGTGCATATCTTTGGATTTGCAGACAGATGCCATGGTTGGACAGAACAGACTTTTGATGGAGAGCACTGTATGTGAAGCTGACAAAGATCCAAAATATTCTGCTTTGCCCAGACCTATTCTTTATCCATGAAGTCCATTCCTTTCTTTTTCTGCCCTACAGTGCAATAAAAAAATAATAGAGAATTCATACTGAAATGCACACATCAAAAACATTTTCTATCAAAATAATACATCTATAGCTATCGTTGTTTTTAAAGCAGGCAGTTGAAAACATAACCTCCTGCATCTCTTAGGCAGAATACACCGTCAGCACATTCAGGAAAACTACAGTAGGCTAAATTATTTCTCATTTCCATGTTAGTTCAAGAGAGTATATATTAGGTTTGCATAGTTTATTTCAGAGTTTGCAGAGACTGAATTTTTCAAGCATCCTTAGCGCAGTGTAAACTCTCATAATACTCTTTCTGACACATTGGAAGCAGGGGCGGGTTCCTATTTTTTTTACTACTACTCTGTGGGCGTGGCTTATTTTGTGGGTGTGGCTTGCCAGCCATGTGACTGGTGGGCGTGGCTTCTCAGACTGCTGAAGGAAGGGGAACTGAGATAGGTCCTGCCGCCCATTCCCCCTCCCATCAGCAGCTCGAGAAGCCTCAAACGTGCAAAAATGCCTAGAATCATCACCACACGTTCGTGGCTTCTCGGACTGCTGAAGGGAGGGGAATGGAGATAGCTCCTGCCACCCGTTCTTTCAGCGTCTCACGCGCTCCCTCAGCCATCCTCCCCTGCTTGGACTCACTATGGGGTAGGAAGGCAGCGCATGAGCAGTGCTGGAAACTCGGCTTCTGGGCATGCCCAGAAGAACATTTATTTTAAAAATTAATTTTAAAAAAATTGGCAGCACCCAGGCACCGGCAACCGACCGCACCGGTACCGTGACGTCACCAGCGTGCCGCTACCGGTGCTACAGAGTGGACCGCACTGGTAGGAACCCACCACTGATTGGAAGTAAGCAAGCCAAGGGTTGGCACTACAGCCATTATCTCCTCCTCCTCCTCCTCCTCCTCCTGATTTGAGGGGCTGTATATCTGCAGCATGGGAGACTGCACTATTTTTATAGATTCCCAGGCAAATTCACACTTTGGGGACATAATAATTTCATTGTGGTATTTGGGATGAGGGTCATTTATCTGTTTTAGCAAAAGAAATGCCACTGGGACTATGTGTGTTTTTTTTTCTTGATGCATCCTGTACAGCAAAATTGTTCAGCTAATTGAATAATGATCTTCTCCAGAGTATAAGTACAGTCAGACTGAACTGTAGAGCTATTCCTTAATTCCTTCATCTGCTTCTTAAGTAAACTTAATAATGGGCTTTTGAGGCCCATGCTTACTGACCTCATGAGGGTTTTACTTAATGACTGTTTTCTTGTCTACTTGACACTGTTCTGTATCATAAAGGACGAGGTTTTAGGCTTAGGTGGAGAATCTCTTAACTAGAACATGAATCTTCTTTTTCTGAATTCCAATGCAGTCCGGACAGTTAAGAAATTTCATGTACGGAGGCTTCCTGGTTTTGTTCTCTATGGCACCAGAAAGCCAAACAAGGAATAATGGATGGAAGCTGACCAAGAAGAGATTCAACCTGGAAGTGAGGAGAAACTTTCTAACGGTGAGAGCGATCAACCAGTGGAACAGCTTGCCAGTGGAGGTTGTGAGGACCCCAACACTTGCAACCTTCAAGGAGAGACTGGACTGCCATCTGTCTCAAATGGTGTAGGAACTCCTGCTTGAGCAGGGGGTTGGACTAGATGACCTACAAGGTCCCTTCCAACTCTAATAATAAATAAAATAAATAAAGCTCACATGAAGTTCAACTGTCTCTTCTTCCAGATTCCCCAGAAGTCCCGCTGTTATTAAACAAGTAGGTCACACTGTCTCTCTGTGATTCTCTATTTACCTGGGTGGGAAATATGAACTGCAGAAGTTCCTGCTTCCTTACAATTTCCTTCAGCGGGATCGTATCCACCTGTACAGCTAAAGACGCCTTAAGCCTGTTTCATTTGCAGGTTGGAATGAGATAGAAGCCAAATCTGAGGGCTCAGCAGAGAAAAAAGTCAGCGAGGCAAGTATGTGATTAGGAAAGACTTCCAGAGTAAGATAACCTCTGAAACTCCTAAAGAAGTCCAAAGTAATTAAAAGCAGCAGAGGCAGCAACAGCTTTCAAACTTTCTGTCATTGAAGATCAACTTGACACAACTATTTAAAGGAGGAGTTGTTTGGCTTGAGGTCTGAGACCAACTGAGTTTAAGAGAAGCTAGCTTGCCCTTCCTGATCTTAGCATCAGGGGTCCACGGACTATGTTTGCAGGATCCGCTTCCCCAGAATTTTGGCCCTGGGTCAAGGTGATTATGTGCCAACTTTGCCTCTTCACGAGGCCTCCAACCTCATACTTAATGGCCCAGGTATGATGGCGTCCTGCTGAAGGGATAATGTTGTTCTCATCATCAAACAACATTTGCCATGAATCTGCCCTTGTTTGATGTGTTTGGAAAGAATGAAGCCAGCCTTACTGATTCTTGAAGACAAGATAGAATCTTCTCAGGAGGCTTTGAAGTGAACATTTATGCTCTATTATTCATGATGCTTGAGGCAATTTTTTTTAGCAATGCTTATTATTGTTGCCTTGCTTTATATTGCTCTTATACTTACTTCTATTTACTCTCATACATACTGTATTTTCTCTTGCTTTGTTCAGATGTTAGGTGACACTAAAAATGCTAAATCAAAGCCTTGAGTGAGTTAAAACGTTTTACAATCTGTTCCTTGTGTTCTGAGTCCATTCTGACAAGATGCAAACAGCTGCATAATTTTCTGACTTAATTGCTTCCAATCAAAAGTATCAAAGAGCTCATTATTTCGACATTTTTGTCTTCTTCGCCCCAATTAACAGGTAAAGGCAACAGATGTCCAACCAGAATTAGAGGAAGTTGAGGCTTTTCTGACAATCACTGATTTATTACATCTGGTGTCTTTTCGTTTTTTCTCCTAACAACAATCCCTGCTGTTAGATATAGCATTTCTATCCACCAAATTGTTTCTTCAATGGTTCAGAATAGAGAATGAATCACCTGGTGTCCTACTTTCCATCTCTATTACGATGTCATTCTGTACATCAGTGGTTCCCAACCTTTCTCATGCCGCGACCCCTTAATATAGTTCTTCATGTTGTGGTGACCCCCAACCATAAAATTATTTTGGAAACCCAGCAAACAAAGAGGCAAACAGGGAGGGAGGGAAGAGAGAGACTGAGAGATATTAGCACAGGGCTAGCCTGATCATATGGAGCAGGGCGGCAGCGATGGACCATGCTCCGGCACCACCTCCTTCTCCAGTTCCCTCTGGCTTAGCTCCTCCTGCCCCCGGCGGTGGCGCCCTCAGCACCAAGGCTGTATGATCAGGCTAGCCCTGTGCTAATATCTCTCAGTCTTTCTCTTCCCTCCCTCCCTGTTTGCCTCTTTGTTCACTGGGTCTCCGCGCCAGCCGAGGGCAAGAGGGCAGACAGACAATTCCGACCCAGCTGTCCTCCTTCCCACCGTCATGCGCTGTGAAACTTAAGTGGTCGTTGGCTGAACATTCCCTCCCGTGACTCCCTTTCCCTTCGACACCAGCGGGAAGAAATTGCCGCTGCGAGCAGGAGACAGGGTGGCCACAGATGTCTTAAGCACCGCCTTGTACTCTCCTGTGCGCAATCTTGCGATGCCCCACCAGGCATCAGAAACGCCTCTCACCGAATGGCACCTCTCCCAACCAATCAGAGGGCTCGGGCGAGTTGAGCCGATATGGCCAGGCTTGTGGCAGTGGGGGAGGGGGAGCTGAGGATGCTGGGGCGACCCCTGGGAAATGGTCATTCGACCCCCAAAGGGGTCCCGACCCCCAGGTTGGGAACCACTGCTGTACATAAAAGGATTAAGGTTGAAGTAACTGAAGGCCACTCCTTTTGGGGCACATGCCAGTGTTTCTCACCCTCTGCAACTTTAAAGTTGTGTGAACTTCAACTCTTAGACTTCCCCAGTCAGCAATGCTGACTGAAAAATTCTGGGAGTTTCTCAACCTTGACAATTTAAAGTTGTCAAAGTTGAGAAACTCTGCTCTATGCTAATTACCCACAGTATTTGCATGGAAAGTTCTGGAAAGTTCTGTAATGTTCGATGTAGACCAGGGTTGTCAAACACGATTTCATTGAGGGTCTCATCAGGGTTGTGTTTGACCTTGGGGGGCTGGGCATGGCCAGGCTGGGTGTGGCCAGCTAGACATCACTTGTGTTGGGGGCGCCTGTGGTGGCCTGAGCGATCTGTCAGCGAAAACGGGCTCCTGAGGTCGGTTTTTGGCTGCAACGGTTTTCTGCAACCCTCTCCCAGCGAAAATGGAGCTCGGGAGGGCCGCCTGTGACCCTCCTGAGCTCCATTTTCACTGGCAGAGGCACCCTGGGCTGGTCCTTCGCTGTTTCCAAGGCGGCCTCACAGTCCAGATCTAAACACCCCATGGGCCGGATGTGGCCCACGGGCCTTGAGTTTGACACCCCTAATGTAGACAAATACATAGAAATAGAAAATGTAAATTCTTGACGGTTGTTCATGTCTCTTGTTTTTGCCTGCTTTTTGTCCCAATTTGTCAATAAACTTTTTTGTTGCTTGCTGAAAGTTTAATAAATAAACACCAAGCTTTATTTTTGCTAGCAGTAGTAAGCAGTATTCATGCTTTCTCTAATCTGCGATACAGACTGTTTGCGTCTGTGTTAAGATACAAACTAAATCGGAAATTACTCAGAATAATTTTAAGTACCTGTTGGACAGAGAAGGCTTGTAGTTGAAAGGGGATTTGAAGCAGAGTGTCTCTGATCCAATTGGAAGATCTTAATCATTCCTGCATACTGGCTTTTAATCATAGTTTACATGGTTAACCCCATTTTCTGGACTGTACAATACGCTGAACCATAAAATGTCCATATGGTGTCTTTGGATACCTTAGGCTAAAACGTTATTGACTAATTCATGGTTCATTATGTCATATTAACATAGCCTCTGCCTGATAAATATTCCAAATCTACAAAATTGTACAAAACACAGCTTGACAGCCTTTGTTTGTAAACCCGGGTGTCCTTCCACTGACCATCTTTAGAATTTTAGCTCTTCAAACTTGGTCCTTTCTTTGTGTATTCTACATATTTCTTTTCCTGTAGAATAAATCTGTTTCTGATAAAACCCATCCTTTTGATACCATTAGTTGCTTTGGACAGCAATTCCTCCTTATTTCGTTTCATGGCCCTTAACATTTTCTAACAGAGCTGAATTAACATTGGATGGAAAAGGGTTGAAGCCCAGATAAAAGGTTATATCTTAGGCATGAAGAATCAGAAACGCATGTTAAGTTGCAGTTCAGTTGATTTATTGCTCATGTCTATACTGTACGCACAAGAATCTAATCAACTAACAGTCAGTACTAAATTGGTGCCAGATTAGTGCTAGAGTTAACAGAATTATAAAAGAGCTGGACTTGGACCATTTGTGGAAATATAATGACTCCAGGCTGATTCCTCAGAATCAGAATAAAAATCAGAATACAATTGGAAGGGACCTTGGAGGTCATCTAGTGCAGCCCCCTGCTCAAGCAGGAGATCCTATACCATTTCAGACAAGTGACTGTCCAGTCTCTTCTTAAAAACTTCCAGTGATGAAACACCCACAACTTCTGAAGGCAAGCTGTTCCACGAGTTAATTGTCCTCACTTTTAGTTTCTCCTTAATTTCCAGGTTGCTTCTCTTCTTGATTAGTTTCCATCCATTGTTTCTTGTCTTGCCCTCTGGTGCTTTGGAAAATAAATTGACCCACTCCTCTTTCTGGCAGCCTCTCAAATATTGGAATCGTGCTATCATGTCCCCCCTAGTCCTTTTCTCCAGACTAGCCAAATCCAAATCCTCCAACCATTTTTCAGGCCTTTACTTATCTTAGTTGTTCTTCTTTGCACTTTTTCAAAAACCTCAACATCTTTTTTGTAATGTGGTGACCAAAATTGGATGCAGTATTCCAGGTGTGGTCTTACTAAGGTTTTATAAAGTGGTACTAATACTTCACATGATTTTGTTTCTATACTTCTGTTTATATAACCAAGGATTGTGTTAGCTTTTTTGGCTGCTGCGGCATATTCCTGACTCATGTTTGAGTGATGGTCCACTAAGACTCCAAGGTCCCTCTCACAGTTACTGTTTTGGGGCCAGATTTCACCTAATCTGTACTTGTACCTTTGTTTTTTTTCTGCCCAGGGGTAAAACTTCGCTTATCTCTACATTAAATTTCATTGGCTCTGTGGTTTCTTCCCCAAACCCCCAAAACTTTAATCTTAGACCAGTGTTTCTCAACCTTGGCAGTTTGAAGATGTGTGGACTTCAACTCCCAGAATTCCCCAGCCAGCGTTGCTGGCTGGGGAATTCTGGGAATTGAAGTCCACACATCTTCAAATTGCCAAGGTTGAGAAACACTGCCTTAGACTGTCTACAGTCTACCTCTCCCCATTTCTAAGAGGTCTATAAGGGGTGTGCATAAGCGCACCACTGTGCCTACCGTCCCTGTCCTACTGCCCTATTGTCCTCTTTTATTGGTACTTTTTACTTATGTTATGTTTATACAAACAACTACTATCCTATACATGTTTGACAAACAAACAAACAAACAAACAAACAAACAAACAAATATAAAATTTTGTTGGATAAGGCCCATTGTTCCTCTCTTGACTTCACTCTCAGTCTCTGCCTCTCTTACTCCTACATTATGGCCTCCTTGAAATGCATGTAGATCAGGGGCGGGTTCCTAATTTTTTTTACTACCACTCTGTGGGCGTGGCTAATTTTGTGGGTGTGGCTTGCCAGCCATGTGACTTGGTGGGTGTGGCTTCTCAGACTGCTGAAAGGAGGGGAACTGAGATAGGTCCTGCCACCCATTCCCCTTCCCCTTAGCAGCTCGAGAAGCCTCAAACGTGCGAAAATGCCTAGGATCATCACCACGCGTTTGTGGCTTCTCGGACTGCTGAAGGGAGGGGAATGGAGATAGCTCCTGCCGCCCGTTCTTTCAGCGTCTCACGCGCTCCCTCAGCCATCCTCCCCTGCTTGGACTCACTGTGGAGTAGGAAGGCAGCGCATGTGCAGTGCCGGAAGCTCGGCTTCTGGGCATGCACAGAAGAATTTTTTTTAAAAAAATTAATTTTTTTTAAAAAAAATGGCGGCACCCAGGCACCGGCAACTGACCGCACCGGTACTGTGACGTCACCCGCGGGCCGCTACCGTTCTATAGAGTGAACCGCACCGGTAGGAACCCACCACTGAAAGATCCTTAATCACTGAAAGATCAATAGTATGAACAGAATGGCAGGTACAATTACCTGGTCTGTTCTGATGGATTTTTGTTCATGTTGTGCAAATGGTTATAAGATGAATTGACAATTGTTTTTTTTTAATTTCTTTCGTATTGAACCCTCCGATTGTTCCTTGGAAGATTCAACTCCATTTGCCTTTGTACAAGTGATGAACGTTAATGGCCAGTTCTTTGTTTTGCTTTTTATTTCAAAAGCCTTGCTTTGGCTTGGAAAAAAAATATCGCTGGGAGATCTAAAAGGTTGAAAGGCAATCCTTCCTACGAACAAAAAATGATGACAGTCACATGGATTTGTCTCATATTCCAGCAATGAAATTTGTAGAAACTGTTTGAAGATTTGAGTTCACTAGGAGCTTGGTTAGAGAATGTGCTTCTGAGCTCATGAAAAATACTGGGTGATTAAGTAGCAGAAAGTACTGTTAAAAAGAATGCGGTGCTCTTAACATAATTGCCTTGCATGTGGAATGTGGCTTAGCTGAGCTATCAATGAATGCCAGCAGATATTCATTATAACGGAAGAAAATGTTAGATTTAACTACATAACATAGGAAAGCTTATCTAAGCTATGCCTTAAGGAAAAGGAACCATGAGAGAGAAATTGGAAATATCCTTGCTTCTTTGAACCATGTTTAACTGACAATAGGCCAGGTCGACAAGGGGCAGTGTGTGAAGATTCTTTCTCTTATATTTACCCTTGGGTTCAAAATGGCTTATAGACAGGGGCGGGTTCCTAATTTTTTTAGTACCACGCTGTGGGCGTGGCGTATTTTGTGGGTGTGGCTTGCCAGCCATGTGACCGAGTGGGCACGGGCCTCAGGAGCTTGGCAGCGGCCGGAGAAGCGTGGGGGCATTGCAACGCAGCCCCCTGCAGCGGGAGCAGCAAGACCGCGGCAGTGGTTCTTCTAGGAGCCTCCATCCGGCCTGAATGCTTCTCCCCATTCAATGATCCTAGGCTCCTGCCGCCCATTCCCCCTCCCCTCAGCAGCTTGAGAAGCCTCAAACGTGCAAACATGCCTAGGGTCATCACTGCGCATTTGTGGCTTCTCGGACTGCTGAAGGGAGGGGAACTGAGATAGGTCCTGCCGCCTGTTCTTTCAGCATCTCACACGCTCCCTCAGCCATCCTCCCCTGCTTGGACTCACTGTGGGGTAGGAAGGCAGCGCATGCACGGTGCCGGAAGCTCAGCTTCTGGGCATGCGCAGAAGAAATTTTTTTAAAAAAATAAAAACATTTTTTTAAAAAATGGTGGCGTTCAGGCACCGGCAACCGACCGCACCGGTATTGTGATGTCACCAGTGGGCCGCTACCGGTGCTATAAAGTGGACCGCACCGGTAGGAACCCACTACTGCTTATAGATGCAAAGAAGTGATGGAGGCTCCAACAAAACCCTCCTTATTTGGAAGGCAGCCATGAACAGGACAAAAAACTGTTGAGGAGGTAATATGGTAATACTTGGTATCAAACCAAGAAGGATAGTGGTATTACCATAGTGAGACTTAATCCCCCTTCTCCCTAAAACTAGGTCTTAATGGTTTTCCTGCACTCTAGAACATTTGGCAACAGTCTCGAGTCAGGAAGATCCTATCCAAAGAAGTAGGGAAGCCACTACCTGTCTCAGGTCGGACATGCACATGCATAAGAAATACAGATTCAAAGCCTTATTTGCGTTGAAGTAACAGGCGGGGCATATATGCAACATGATTTCAAGCAGTCCTAATGTCATGGCTCCATTGGATCCTGGTTCAGAGGAGGGAGAGGAGTTGGAACCAGGACCATCTGATGTGGATGGCATGGTCCCCTTGAATGGAGAGTCCAGGGGCTGAGGATGAAGCAGTCCCAGAGCCATCTGGTAGTGCAGGAGGCAGACGACTGGACAGAGAGCTGCTGCAGGAGCAGATCAGCTGTGGAGGGCCACCGGAAATGACAGGCTCCAGACCACCTACGATGTGGAACTCCTGCCTGATCTGTGAGCAGCAGAGTAGAGGGAGGCACAGAGGAGTTCGGTGAGGTTGCTCGCAAGGAAGCAGCCCCATCCCTCCTCACAAGGAACACCTGGGGAAAGGCTTTAACTAGACATTGGGGGAAGGTGTTTGTTGGGAACATCTGTTTGCTTTGATGCGCACCTTCCCCACTTTCGTGAACAGTGTCTTGTGAATCTTGGATTGTGTTTCTTGACTCTGAACTTTGGACTTTGTTTGTGGACTTTGGACTTGGCTCCCTGACTTTGGACCATTGGATCATGCTTTGTTCTTTTGGAATCTGGGCTTGTGTTGCGGACTTGGTACTTGTGGGTATTGTGATTTCCCTTTGGGCCTCGTGGGTCAACTAAGTCTTAGTTTGTGGAACCCCGGAATTTGGACTGAGGGAAAACTGAGGGCAGAGCTTCACCAGCACCATTGGTGGGTCATTTGGTGCTATGTTAAGTGTGTAATAAATGGACTTTACTTTCTCTGCCTTGCCAGCGTGACTTGGATCAGAACATTCAAATCCCTTGAAATTGCCAGGAAAAGATCTGAGTAAGCACAAACACCAGGCAGAAGCATCCCCAGGACACAATTCAGAGGTTGTAGACTCATCACAGATTTTCATTCAGCCCACCTTGAATGTCTTTCTTATCTCCTGCTGATTTCTCTTGACCATTAGTAAGATTCTTGTAGAGCCATTATGGTGAATCTATGGCACGTGTGACGGAAGTGCAGAGCCATTTCTCCGGGCATGCCAGTCAGCCATTGCTCTTCTGGGTTTTCATGCATGCGGGAGCACTGGAAACTGGAAGAACAGCTGCACGGTGTGCATGTGCACGCTGGGAAGATGATCTTCCGGTTTCTGGTGTGTGCATGTGCCCCCGGCCAGCTACTCTTTGTACGCGCATGCATGCCAGAAACTGGAAGAACAGGCGGCTGGTGTGCATGCACACACTGGAAACTGGAAGATCATCTTCCCGGCGCGCACATGCGCACTGGGTGGCTGCTCTTCTGGTTTCTGGTGTGCACATGCGCACTGCCAGCTGCTCTTTGCGCTTGCATGCATGCCACAAACCGGAAGACCAGGCGGCCATGTGTGTGCTGGAAACCAGAAAATCATCTTCCCAGCATGTGCATGCACACCGGGCGGCTGCTCTTCCGGTTTCCGATACGCGCATGTGCGTGCTCCCGTTTTGGCACTCGGTGCTGAAAAGGTTGGCCAACATTGTTGTAGAGAGCTTAAGCTTGCAGTCAATCTTTATATCATTTCAATTGCCTGATTCTTCTGTTTTCCGTCACACTTGACACTCCTCAGACTTTGCAGCCTAACATGCCCCAGGTGCCTCCCTGTCATGATGTGAATATTGCCAGTTTGGGCAACTCTATGTTTCTAAGGTTCTTGTATTTATGATCAAGCAGACATGTGATATGTCTTACTACGCATGCGTGCATTCCAGGAGTCAACTCCTCCCTTCTCTCCTCCATTTCTGCTGAAGGCAGACGTGACTTTCATTAGCTGATAAGATGTAGCTTATTAAGGATTCTTTTTATTACTTTTCTACTGAAATAAATATTTTGTTAATTAGATTTGAATCTCGGTTTTATTTTCTAATGAGAATGACTTCAAAAAGAAGCAAAGATCCACAGATCGCCTCCATGGGGGAATGCCCCCCTTAACACTCCCTGCTGCTCTCTGAGGCATTATGTTGTTCCATAGGGTCCTCTGAAGTAAGCTCTTTCTTCTCAGCGTCAGAACTGGCCATGACAAGAGAAGACCCTTCTCCATTGCCCTGGTCATTGGAGTAAGGTCCTGAAGGAAGAAGCTCTCCCTTCCAGATCTCATTGAATAGGGAGATACCTCTAGGAGCAGATGGTCCCCCAAATGCTCAGATCTTCATCCGTGTAGGGTTTTAAACATGCCCACCAATACCATGAATTGCCCTGGAAGCCAGTGGAGCTCTGAAAATAGGACATCTTGGGTGTGGAACAATTTTAGATTTGCTGAATCCAAAACATGTTTGCTGTTTTGACAAATCTTAGGATCTGCTCCAGCATACCTATGATACTCTTTCTTTTAACCCCACAGCAGATCATTGAGATTGGTTGGAATGAGTGGGACTCACTCAAGTTATCTAGTAATTGTCTCAATCCAACGTTTTATCCACTGTGCCGGTTGAATTCATTCTCCTGATTTCTGGAGGCAACAGACTCATCTGTACCCTCTCTGCAGTTGGAGTTTCAAATTTTGGGGAGTAAATTAAATTCCTTTCTGAATGACTTCTCTAGGCCTCCAGATTAAAGCTCATCATCTAACTGACTTCAAATTTATCCATCTTTCTGGTATTGGAAAACTAGAGGAGCGTTCTTTGTGAAGGTTTATTAACAGTCATGCTCAGTCTCGTATAGATTATAGACCTCTTATTAATTCCCACGCAATAACTTCTTTGTGAAAAACCCAGCCTGGTAAATCATATTGGGGATGATTAATTCAGCAAGCAAAAGAGCTTAAACATACCAGAATAAATCTTGAAAGTCATTGCGGGTTGATGTTGGAGCAGCTTTTTTAATGAAGGTATTAGGTAAATAAGTATCAGATGCAGTTCTACCAACACTGCTTGGCGTCATATTGCTGTTCTAATTAAGGACATAGCATTTTGTTTTAGCAAACATTTGCAAAAAGAAGTTTTCACAGTCTTCAAAAAACTTTTCCTCCCAAAGAGAGTTAACTTTTGTCACGATGTGAATATTGTCAGTTGTATGTCTATGCAGGGTGATACACACCCCTATCTAATATTGTGGTATATTCCAATGCAAGCAGAACACGTGATATGATGTGTACGCATGTCTACATTCCTAATCCACCATTAATTCTCTTCTGCCTTAGCTCTTGACCTGAACGGTCATGTTTCTTAGCAAAGATGTAGTTATTCAGGATTTATTGTTTTTGTACTGAAATAAATATTTTCTATTAGACATTTAATCTCGGTTTTATTTCTAACTGTCTGAATTCCAAGTAAAGATCCAAACGTCGCCTCTATGAGATTTTATTCTCATCCTAACAATTTTCATCCTGTTTATTTTATTTTTAGGTCTGTTTTTCTAATCCTATAGCATTTCCTGGGCATAGATGTGTATTTATGTCTCTGGGTATAAAGAAATGTTGACCATCTAGACTAGGAATTCAAGTATTTGGGGTCCAACACTGTGCAACCCTGGAAACTATGACATGAGGAATAATATGTGAGTATTATTATTTATTACATTTATATGCTACCCATTTTACTGTCAAGTGACTTTGGCTGGCTTGAATACTGTATATTTTATGCTCAACCCCAATTTACCTTTTAAAGTACCGTATTTTTGGAGTATAAGATGCACCCTTTCCCCCCCCAAAAGAGGCTGAAAATTTGGGTGCGTCTTATACTCCGAATGTAGCTTTTTCAAAGCTTTTCCCCCCCAGCCCTAACGAGGTGCTAACAATCTTCCCAGCTTGCAGGCTTGTTTTCATTGCTACTCCCTCCAAAAAAGGTTTTTTCAGCCCTAAGTTTTTGCAGGCTTTTTTTCATTGCTACTTGCTCCGAAGAATGTTTTTTCCAGCCCTAATGAGGTGCTAAGGATCTTCCCGGCTTGCATGCTTTTTTTCATTGCTACTCCCTCTGAAGAAGTTTTTTTCCAGCCCTAAGTCTTTGCAGGCTTGTTTTCATTGCTATTCCCTCCGAATAAGGTTTTTTTCATCCCTAACCAGGGGATAAAATAATGTGCTGAAGCTGACCAGACTAAGGACACTAGCCAGATTAATACCTGGTAAGCAGATTCCCCCCCTATTTTCCTCCCCAAAAACTAAGGTGCGTCTTATACTCCAAAAAATATGGTAATCCTCAACTTACAACCATTCATCTAGTGACCATTCAAAGTTACAACAGCACTGAAAAAAAAGTGACTTACAACGATCCTTGCACTCGCAGCATCCCCACAATCACACAATCAAAATTTGGGTGCTTGGCAACTGGCGTGTATGGTTGCAGTGTCCCAGGGTTACTTGATCCATCATTTCAAGCCAGCTTCCAACAAGCGAAGTCAACGGGAGAAGCCAGATTCACTTAACAACTGCATGAATCACTTAACAATTGCAATGATTTGCTTAATTGCCATGGCAAAAAAAGATTGTAAAATCTGGCATGACTCACTTAACAACAGACATTCTGGTCCTCATTGTGTTGTTGAATGCCTGTAGTTCAATTGCATGTTCTTTGCCCAAAAGTCTAGGGAGGAAAGAGGTTAGTGGTAATGATTTTCATAGACACAAGCCCCCCCCCTCTGAAAATGATTTCTTATAACTTCTCAATTGGGTCCTATGACAAAGTTCATATAATTGGTGATTCTACAATCATTGTCTTTTAATGACCCCACAATCCCTTGCAGGGTGGAGTCTGGGCAACTGAATGGAGCTGAGTGTTTACTGGCCAGATGCCCTTCCTGTTGCCAATGCGGAGTTATATTCAGCAGATAAATTCTCATCGTGCCCAGAGAGTGAAATATCTGCCGCTACCTAGGATTGAACTCACAGTCTTCTGATTGTGACGCAAGAGCTTCACCTGTACCACACCACACAATTGGTTATTCTACAATGGCATGGTATAAAACCACAATGGCATGGTATAAAAATCTACTAAAACAATGGCTTCTGTTTGTTCATGAATGGACTACCAATCCTATTTCTGAGGGGTCCTTGGTGCTCTCTGAGCTTGCTTGTTTGCTTGCAGATGTTTCATTACCCAATCACTAGCATTGATGATGTTACCTACCGTATTTTTCGGAGTATAAGACGCACCTTTTTACCCCCCAAAAGAGGGTGAAAACTTGGGTGCGTCTTATACATCAAATGTAGCCTCACCCAACCACCCCCACTCCTTGATCTTTGCCTGCCAGCAATTTACCTTTTTGCAGCAAACAGCAGCAGAGCCTCATTAGCCACTGATTATCTGCCTCCCGACACTCAGCTGCTTTATTGAAATTGCCGGCAAGCCCACGTGCTAAAATGAAAGTGAAACTAAACTAAAGCTGCACGGAGTCAAATTGCTGGAGGGAGAGGCAAAGATAGAATCTTATTTTCTTGTGCTGAAACTGGCTGTTTTTTGCTGCAAGAAGGTAAGTCAATAACTATAAATGCCTATAGAATGTTCAAATTATTAAACTTATTTTGAAAGATTGATTTATTATTGTTCTAGACCAGGGGTCTCCAACCTTGGCAACTTTAAGACTTATGGACTTCAACTCCCAGAGTTCCTCAGCCAGCTTTGCTGGCTGAGGAATTCTGGGAGTTGAAGTCCACAAGTTTTAAAGTTGCCAAGGTTGGAGACCCCTGGTCTAAACAACTTAACAAAATGAAGAAGCTTTTTAAAATAAATGCTTGATCTGAAGAGGCCCAGTGCTATTGTATCTTCTTTTAAATAGCAGAGAATACTTCCAGAAAGCCACATCAATTTTAAAGTATAATCTGAAATGTCCTGTTTTAGTATTAAGTATTAGTATTAAGTATTAGTATTAAAATAAAGCAGCTGAATTAAACCCTGACTTAGTTATGTTTGGAGTAGATCTATTTAAATAATTGGGAGGAGTTAGTGTGATTACATTTAAGAAAACTTTCTGGGATTAATATATTGCCATAATGTACATTTCTCCAATTCTTTCCTATTTCTATGGGTCAGACACACATGCACAGAAATACACAGCAAACAGTGTATATCATCTGTGCTGTTTGCTGTTTGCTGTTTGGCAAATTGCTGGGAGGCAGAGGCCTTTTTTCCTTGTTTTCCTCCCCCAAAACTAAGGTGCGTCTTATACTTCGGTGCGTCTTATACTCCGAAAAATACGGTAGTTTGGGTAATGAAATGTCTGCAAGAAAACAAGCAAGCTCATAGAGCACCAAGGACCCCTCAGAAATAGGATTGGTAGTCCATTCATGAGCAAACAGAAGCCATTGTCGTCAACCCTCACATCAACCCTGAGCTACAAATATTCTCCTTTATTAATCCTATTTCTATCATCCTATGATTATTCAGTAAGTATTTCTCTCTTAACTGTATTTAAACTACATACATTTTGGGGTGGATAGCTGCCTTTAAATCTAGTCAGAATTCCAAAGACTGTGCTCCAAAAAGATAATGTTGGGAAGAAAACCAAGTTTGATTTTGTCAAATATGATTAAAATACCACCAACTTTCTAGAATTGATATAATAAGCCTGCCTCACTCCCTTTTTGTATAATAATTTCCCTTTGTATTGCATTAAAAATTTCACTTTTTAAGTGAGGTCTACAAGGTCTGCGGCCTGTATTCGGGATTTTGAGTAATCTCACGTAGCCTGACTCTGTAGATTGTGAATCTCTGATTCTGTTTTCTTTTTTAAAAATCTAATCCTCTCCCTCAAGACTACTCACATATATAAAAACTTCTAAAACAGATGATAAGAGGCAATAATTAAAGCAGAATAATTTAAGTAGAAGGAGTTCAAACAACTGACCCCATGCCAGGTGTTATACCACCTCCAGATGATCACAGAAAGTTTTTTTTTTTTTCATTTTTAGACAAGAAATCTTTTAACTATTGCTGTTCTCCGGTGGACAATTAGCAGACGCACATCTTAATAGAGGTCTTGTATCATCTTTTATGGGCATGCCAACTTACGTGCAATTAAGTTTAGATTGTATAATAAAATGCAGTGACATTTTAGCCTGGAGTTTATGTCCCAAGAAGAAGTTCTGAACATTATTTTCAGAAGGCTTCATGGTGGGACCTCGGAAGAGAAATCTTTGTGCTCTAGCCTTAACAGGTGAAGAGACAGGCAGGCAGGCAAGCAAGTAGGAAGACTGGCTGGTTAATATGTAGGAATTAAGCAGAGCTGTAGGATTTCATGTTATTTCATGTTTATTTATTTATTTATTTTATTTATTTGTGAGATTTATATACCGCCTCACAGTGCAAGCACTCTCTAAGCGGTTTACACCAGTAAGCAATGTATATTTATATTGCCCCCAACAATCTGGGTTCTCATTTTACCTACCTCGGAAGAATGGAAGGCTGAGTCAACCTTGAGTCGGTGAGATTTGAACCGCTGACCTGCAGATCAGTGTCAGCTAATGTGGCCTGCAGTACCTGCCTCTAACTGCTGCGCCACCTCGGCTCATGTTTCCCCCCTCATTCCACTTTCTGCTCTAAAGCAGGAAGAGAAAAAAGGTTCAAGGATTTTCCCCCTCAGTTTGAATGGCCAGGTGAAAGCTAAAAACATTTTATTTACGCGTCTTCGAACAGAAGAAGGAGAAAATTCCAAAGAAGCTGTCAAACGGGGATGGAGAGAAGCCAAAGCTTAGGCAAATAAAATCTTTTGCTTTCCTTTTAAACAGTGATATTCCAGAGAAGAGTTCTTCTTCAAAAGAGGCTCTGGCTCCTCCTCCTCCTCCTCCTTTTTTTGATGAAATGGAGGAGCAAAATGCACTTTAAAGAATCATCTTAAGAGACATTCAAACATTCAGCATTCTTCAACTCCAAGACCAGATAAACTGAGGTCAATAAAATTTATGTTGGAAGAAATGTCCATCTGGGTTCAGTTCTAAGTGGGGAGAAAGTCACCAGAAACATGGAGGCTGTTTGAAAAGATGGTTTAATGGTGGACAGGACCACAGAAGCAAAATCGACCCAAAATCACTGGAAAAAAATGGCGACGCGCACGATGGACCGGCAGAGAGGGCTCCGGAGCGGTTGCGCAATCTGCTGCTCCCTACTGGAGCTGTGCACTGGGCAGCTCCGGCAGGAACCCACCTCTGATGCATATCCAATATGGATTGGGACTGTTTAAGTTTGCAGAGAGGATTTTAATGTTCACTTGGGAATATTCTGCTATAGCTGCAAAAAATCACTTTTCATTAAGAGAGCAAATAATAATAAAAAAACAGAGAGATGTATTTCATCCTCCTGATTGCCCTGACGTCCTGCTTTTTTAAAAGTAATAATTATTTTCAATATGTATTACAGTATTATTTTTAACCGAGAAAGGTCCTTTGGTAGAGAAGTGTTAAGGTGAGAATAAATCTCATAGAGGCGATGTGGATCTTTTCTTGGAATTCAGACATTTAGAAATAAAGCCGAGATTAAAAGTCTAATAGAAAATATTTATTTCGGTACAAAAACAATAAATCATGAATAGTTACATCCTTGCTAATAAATCGTGACCGTTCCGGTCAGAGTCAAAGGCAGAAGAGTAATAATGGAGAATCAGGAATACACACATGTGCAGAAGATCACATCACGTGTCCTGCTTGTATTGGAATGTACCATAATATTAGGATAGGGGTGCATCACCCTGCATAGACATACAACTGACAATATTCACTATGTGACAAGAAGTGACTTAAATGATGAAAATAAACTTAACTGAAAAAAGGGTATCATAAGTTCTGGTTGCAGCTAAGAACTGCTTGAGGATTTTGCTGCTTGTATTCTACAGATGACAAAGCATTTATTCTAAACTGTTATAGTCTGTTATAACTTTTTTTTAAAAAATTGGGAATGCACACGTATGCATAGACATGCTCCCACACTTATCAGATCACATTATACAGTGCATTCCTTGAAAAGATAACTGAATTCTAAAAAGCAAGGGATATAAACAGCCTTTCTCTGTTTCATCCTCATGCAATATTTACAGTATTCAGCGAAGAGGAGAAGGCAGATAAACAGGAGCTGAGCTTTTGGGGGATACAGTAATTACTCTGGGCTTCAGAAAAATCATTTCAAAGGCCGTCAGGTAAACATTAGCTTGAATGGCAGCAGCAGGGGTGGGATTCAGTTGGTTCGAGCGAACCGGATGCTAATTTTACATGTGGTTCGCCGAACCGGTAGTTGCAAGGACTGGCTGGCCCCGCCCACCCCTCCCCTCCCCTCCCCGGAGTCTTGGAGCCCAGGAAAAAAAAATCTGTCACTACCTCCCATTTCTTCCCCATCTATTTGCCAGGAATTGAGAGGGCCGGATGCCATGATCTTAGTTTTCTTAATGTTGAGTTTCAAGCCAACTTTTGCACTCTCCTTCTTCATCCGCATCAAGAGGCTCTTTGGTTCCTCTTCACTTTCTGCCATTAGAGTGGTATCATTGATATTGAGCCGAGATGGTGCAGTGGTTAAATGCAGCACTGCAGGCTACTGCTAGTTTAGCAGTTCAGCTGTTCAAATCTCACCGGCTCAAGGTTGACTCAGCCTTCCATCCTTCCGAGGTGGGTAAAATGAGGACCCAGATTGTTGGGGGCAAGAGGCTGAACTCTGTAAACCGCTTAGAGAGGGCTGTAAAGCACTATGAAGCGGTATATAAGTCTAAGTGCTATTGCTATTGCTATTGCTATCATCTGCAAATCTCAGGTTGTTGATAATTCTCCCGGTCTAGATATAGACTGTCTTTTTGTGACTAGACTTTTTATACCCTCATATCCCTCCCAGGCTATCAAGTGCCCTTACTCAGCTGTCATCCTTGGCCTTCTCTCTTTCCATTTCAGGACAGGAATCTGACCTTCCTCTTTAGCCAGATCTTTTCAGCTTGACTTAACCTCTTTGTACAGCTCTTTGTAACCTCACCCCCACCTGTCTTTACAAACACGGAGGAGATTTCAACACAGGAGAAAGCCATTTCCCCGGAACTATCGATCAGCAAACTCAGACGGCAGAGACGAAGAGGTAAAAGGGCGGGAATTTTAAATAGACCAAGGAATAAGGGAATTAAAAAAACCCCGCTCCCTTCAATCTTTCTTACCAATTTACGTTCTCTTGCTAACAAGATGGATGAAATACTTCTTTTAAACAGATGCAATTCTGATTTTCACAACGCATCTGCCCTATGCTTTATTGAAACCTGGCTAAATGAGGAAATTGATGACAATAGCATGCATATACCAGGGTTTCAGATACTTCGAGCAGACAGGATTGCAGAATTATCAGGGAAAAAACGGGGAGGAGGCTTATGTATTTATATCAACAACAGATGGTCTCAGGACATAACTATAATACAAAAATTCTGTGATGAAAACTTGGAGTCCTTACTTATTAACTGCAAACCATTTTACTCTCCACGTGAGTTCTCCTCATGTCTACTAATTGCGGTTTATATACACCCACAAGCCTCTGTAAAAAAGGCATTAAGAACTCTAGCTGATCAGATTATGGAGGCTGAAGCCAAATACCCCAATTCACTGGCCATTGTTTTGGGAGATTTAAACAAGGCAAACTTAAGGACAGAGCTACCAAAATACTTTCAGCATGTCAATTGTCCCACTAGAGGCAAGAATACCTTAGACCACTGCTACACAACACTAAAAGATGCTTATCGTTCCTTACCACGAGCAGCTGTGGGCCACTCTGATCATTGCATGATTCACCTTGTACCTGCTTACAGACAAAGATTTAAAGCCACAAAACCAACAATTAAATCAGTGAGGACTTGGACTGAAGAGGCAAAGTTAAAGCTACAGGCTTGCTTTGACTGCACGGACTGGAATATTTTTGAAGGCACCTATGCAGACCTGGATGAACTCACAGATACTGTAACATCATATGTCAGCTTCTGCGAAGACCTATGTGTACCGACCAGGAACTTGCGAATATACAGTAACAATAAACCCTGGTTCACAGCTAAACTTAAGCAGTTACGTCGTTCCAAAGAGGAAGCCTACAGAAAAGGTGATAGAATGCTGTACAATCAGGCCAGAAATGTATTAACAAGGGAGATCAGAGCAGCAAAAAGAAACTACTCTGAAAAGCTAAGGAACCAGTTCTCAACAAATGAACCAGCAAACATGTGGAAAACTCTTAAAAACATCACCGGCTACAGCAAACCACCTTCCCAAGCTGAAGGAAATCAGCAACTGGCAGATGACCTGAATGTGTTCTACTGCAGGTTTGAAAGGAAACTACAGCCACCTATCTCCACAATCTCCATCCCAGACACACCAACAACAGCCAAACCTCCTACAACTGAACCCATCCCATTGGGTTCACAGCCCCTGGTGATCACAGAAAAGGAAGTGCAAGATCTATTTCACAGACAGAAGCCGGGAAAAGCACCAGGTCCAGACAAGATAACTCCTTCTTGCTTAAAAGTCTGTGCTGACCAATTGGCCCCCATCTTCACCCAAATCTTCAACAAATCACTAGAGATATGCCATGTTCCCTCTTGCTTCAAACGCTCCACTATCATCCCAGTGCCGAAGAAGCCCTCCATCAAGGAACTGAATGACTACAGACCAGTTGCTCTAACATCTGTAGTTATGAAAACCTTTGAAAGGCTAGTGATGTCCCACTTGAAAACCATCACGGATCCACTGTTAGACCCCCTGCAATTTGCATACCGAGCAAATAGATCAACAGATGATGCTGTTAATATGGCTCTGCACTACATCCTACAACATCTTGAATCTCCAAATACCTACGCAAGGGTCCTCTTTGTAGACTTTAGTTCAGCATTCAACACCATCATACCGGACATTCTTCTAACTAAACTAAATCAGCTAGCGGTACCTGAACACACTTGTAAGTGGATCACAAGCTTCCTAACAGAAAGGAAGCAGCAGGTGAAGCTAGGCAAAATCACATCAGATACCTGTACAATTAGCACAGGGGCCCCCCAAGGCTGTGTACTCTCACCACTTCTCTTCTCTCTATATACCAATGACTGCATCTCAAATGATTCATCTGTTAAACTACTGAAGTTTGCAGATGATACAACAGTGATTGGCCTCATTCGAGACAACGATGAAACCACATACAGACAGGAGGTTGAACAACTAGTCTCATGGTGCGACCGGAACAATCTGGAACTGAACACATTCAAAACCGTAGAAATGGTGGTAGACTTCAGGAGAAACCCTCCCATCCTACCACCTCTTACAATACTAGACAACACAGTATCAACAGCAGAGACCTTCAAATTTCTAGGTTCCATCATATCTCAAGACCTAAAATGGTCATCTAACATCAAAAACATCATCAAAAAAGCACAACAAAGAATGTTCTTTCTGCGCCAACTCAGGAAGCTCAAACTGCCCAAGGAGCTGCTGATACAGTTCTACAGAGGAATCATTGAGTCTGTCATCTGCACCTCTATAACTGTCTGGTTTGGTTCTGCAACCCAACAAGACAGACACAAACTTCAGAGGATAATTAGAACTGCAGAAAAAACAATTGCTACCAACCTGCCTTCCATTAAGGACCTGTATACTGCATGAGTCGAAAAGAGGGCTGTGAAAATATTTACTGACCCCTCGCATCCTGGACATAAATTGTTTCAACTCCTACCCTCAAAACGTCGCTATAGAGCACTGCACACCAAGACAACTAGACACAAGAACAGTTTTTTCCCGAACGCCATCACTCTGCTAAACAAATAATTCCCTCACCACTGTAAAACTATTCACTAGGCTGCATTACTATTACTATTAGTTTTTCTCATCGTTCCTATCACCCATCTCCTCCCACTTATGACTGTATGACTGTAACTTGTTGCTTGTATCCTTACGATTATTTCATATTGATTGTTTCCTGATTGCTTACTTGAACCCTATGACAACCATTCTTGACAAATGTATCTTTTCTTTTATGTACACTGAGAGCATATGCACCAAAGACAAATTCCTTGTGTGTCCAATCACACTTGGCCAATAAAGAATTCTATTCTATCTATTCTATTATACCAATGATAAATATAACCCTTTCATGCTATTCTGAATGGTTATATTTTCCTTTTCACGGTTAACCTTCAGTGCCCTCGGAGCTGAAAGGAAACATATAACGGATGAAAATAAATACACTTTGAAGCCAGATGCAGCAAACTACTCCTCAAGACCCAGAAGAGCAGTCCTGTCTCTCTCTCTCTCTCTCTAAGCCTCAAAAAAAAAATGTCCACATGTCACATTAGAAGTAGGACAAATATATTATGTGCTAGAAAAGGAAAGCAAAAAAAAAAAAAAACAATAAACCTTTCTTCAGTGTGGAAATAGTTTGCACTGAAAATGTTCCTGGACAGAAAAGGGTAGCTTACATGCTGCTTTTTGGGGGGCTTTTTTGCGGCTTTAATGGGGGCTTTTTTGCACACCTCTGTGATGATTCGCTCAGATGCTTCCCCAGATGCCTCTCTGGATGCCAGCAGACAGATGGAGACGATGTTGGGAACAATGTGTTCATTTCCTAGTTGTGTGTTTCCTAGTCGTTGTGATCCCTGCCTTGCTTTGGACTGACACCATGCCTTGACTTTGGATCATGCCTGGTGAACCCTGGACTTTTCTTGCCTTGCGAATCCTCTTGTGTTGTGGATTTAATTTTGCCTGGTAGAGTTGTCTTGTTTGGGAAACTTTCAAGTGCCTCGTGGACTCATTGGTCATTGCTCTGCGGACTAGCATTGGTTTGCTTTTGGCTGAACTCAATTGGAACAGTTTTGGGTTTTGGGCAGTGGTGGGTTGCTCCCGGTTCAGCCTGGTTCTGTGAACCGGTAGCGGTGATGGCAGGAGGCTCCACCCACCCGCCCGGGACACTTCTGCGCATGCAGGCACGTGCATGAACTGGTAGCAAAGGGTTTTAGAACCCACTACTGGTTTTGGGTGAAGGGAATTGCTGGGATATATTAATAAACCCACTAAACTACTGTTACGTGTGCATGTGAGTGAGCATGAGAGCACAACCTCCATGAAAAGGAATGAATGTCTGAAAATGCAGATATACATTCAGCCTGCACACCCACTCTTTGTACTTGTCAAATAGTGTTTATCTCAGTTCCTAGGATTTGTTATAATCTTGCAAAACTCAACATGCATATTCCTAACTACCCAAGAGGTCTTCCTTGTGATTGCATATATTGATTTCTAGTGTGTGTGTGTGTGTGTGTGTGTGTGTGTGTGTGTGTGTGTGTGTGTAGAGATTTTATTTTTATTTATTTATTTAGTGTTCTTATATTCCGCCCTACTCCCTGGGGACTCAGGGTGGCGTACAACATGTAAAGAACAACTGTAAAACAATATTAGATGATATAGATATAGACATAGAGGACCTGTATATTGCACGAGTCAAAAAGAGGGCCGTGAAAATATTTACTGACCCCTTGCATCCTGGACATAAATTGCTTCAACTCCTACCCTCAAAACGTCGCTATAGAGCACTGCACACCAAGACAACTAGACACAAGAACAATTTTTTTCCCGAACACCATCACTCTGCTAAACAAATAATTCCCTCACCACTGTCAAACTATTCACTAGGCTGCATTACTATTACTATTAGTTTTTCTCATCGTTCCTATTACCCATCTCCTCCCACTTATGACTGTATGACTGTAACTTGTTGCTTGTATCCTTACGATTTGTATTAATATTGATTGTTTCCTGATTGCTTACTTGAACCCTATGACAACCATTCTTGACAAATGTATCTTTTCTTTTATGTACACTGAGAGCATATGCACCAAAGACAAATTCCTCGTGTGTCCAATCACACTTGGCCAATAAAGAATTCTATTCTATTCTATTCTATTCTATTCTATTCTATTCTATTCTATTCTATTCTATTCTATTCTATTCTATTCTATTCTATTCTATTCTATTCTATTCTATTCTATGTAGATGTAGATGTAGATGTAGATGTAGATGTAGATGTAGATGTAGATGTAGATGTAGATATATGAGCTGTGGTGGCGTAGTGGTTAGAGTGCAGTACTGCAGGCTACTTCTGCTGACTGCAATTTGGCAGATCGAATCTCACCAGGCTCAAGGTTGACTCAGCCTTCCATCCTTCTGAGGTGGGTAAAATGAGCACCCAAATTGCATAGCTCCTAAGCTCTAGTAAAAAATAAGTCAAGGTTCACAATACAACTCCCACATATGGCGCCTGATTTCAATAGCGTGGGATCCATCCATCTTTCATGTCCTAGACATTCTTGCAAATTGCACCAGCTTAATGTGCTTTCCAAATGACTGCAAAAATGAGTGCTAATATCACATCTGGGATGAAACTACCATGAATAAACATTGTCTAAACCTTCCACAAAGTCACCTCATTTGAGAAGTTAATGTGGAAGGTTCAGGCAATGTTTGCCCGCTGTAGAAATTTGCAAGAACATCTGAGAATAACTGAACAGTTCTGTTTGAAGAAGATGGACTTGGAGATATGTGGGGACCAAACCAGAGAAGTCTGTATGGATGAAAAAGGCCACTTTGGGTTAAATCTAGAAGCCATTGTAGTACTTGTAGTACCACAAGGTTCCGTCCTAGGCCCAGTACTCTTCAATATCTTTATAAATGACCTAGATGAGGGAATAACAGAGAACTAACCAAATTTGCAGATGACACCAAGCTGGCGGGAGTAGCAAACACCCCAGAGGACAGACTCCAAATCCAGAGGGACCTCGACAGACTCGAACACTGGGCCCAAACCAATAAAATGAAATTTAACACAGAGAAAGGTAAAATTCTGTACCTAGGCAAGAAGAATCAAAAATACACATACAAACTGGGCGAAACCACACTCAATAGCAGCAATTGCGAAAGGGATCTCGGAGTCCTGGTAGACAGCCAACTAAATATGAGCCAGCAGTGTGCAGCAGCAGCCAAAAAGGCCAACACAGTCCTGAGCTGCATAAATAGAGGGATACAATCAAGGACCAGAGAGGTACTAGTACCACTCTATAAAGCCTTGGTCAGACCACACCTAGAGTACTGCATCCAGTTTTGGTCACCACACTACAAAAAAGACATTGAAACTCTAGAGAAAGTGCAGAAGAGAGCAACCAGGATGATAAAGGGTCTGGAAAATAAAACATACGAAGAGCGGTTGCAGGAACTGAGCTTGGCCAGTCTGGCGAAGAGAAGGACCAGGGGTGACATGATAGCAGTGTTCCAGTACTTGAGGGGCTGCCACAGAGAGGAGGGGGTCAGGCTGTTCTCTATGACACCAGAAGGCCAAACAAGGAATAACGGATGGAAGCTGACCAAGGAGAGATTCAACCTGGGAGTGAGGAGAAACTTTCTGACGGTGAGAGCGATCAACCAGTGGAACAGCTTGCCAGCGGAGGTCGTGAGAGCCCCAACACTTGTGACCTTCAAGGAGAGACTGGACTGCCATCTGTCTCAAATGGTGTAGGAACTCCTGCTTGAGCAGGGGGTTGGACTAGATGACCTACAAGGTCCCTTCCAACTCTAATAATAAATCTAAATCTAAAACCTGAAATCTAGTGTTATATAGCAGTGTTGCCTTTTACCTGCCAATAAATGGGCCATTACATTCTCCATTTGCTATTTTCAAGTTGTCTTCAGAAGCAGCCCCAAACAAAGTGCATTGAAGTCAGAGAACTATTTATTTATTTATTTATTTAAATGGATTTATATGCTGCCCAACTCCCGAGGGACTCTGGGCGGCTCACAACATGCCAAATCCATTTATCAATATAAAAAGACACAACAATTAAAAACTACAAAAATTGAAAAGAGCATCCAACATTCATAACCAAGGGGGGAGACCCATATCTGGTCTGGTTGGTCTCACTTTCACCCTGCCTGCCGGAAGAGCCAAGTTTTTATTGCTTTACGGAAGGCCAGCAGGGTGGGGATGGTCCTGATCTCTGGAGGAAGCTGGTTCCAAAGGGAGGGAGCTCCCACAGAGAAGGCTCTCCCCCTCGGCCCCGCCAACCGGCATTGCTTGGTCGATGGGACCTGGAGGAGGCCAACTCTGTGGGCCCTAAACGGTCGAAGGGAGGTATGCGGCAGGATGCGGTCCCGAAGGTAATCTGGTAGAAGATATAGGCATGAATTATCACCCCCAATAATTTTTTAGCCCAGTCTACCTGACAAACGATTTGAGCTCCTTAGATATCAAATGTAAATGCTGACAGTAAGTATATTGCCACTTAGAGTCATTTGTCTGAGATGAACAGCTATAGAAATTGAGTGAGTGAGTGAGTGAATGAACAAATTGATACATAAAAAATAAACTTTACACTTTATATTTTGGGCTAAGTTGTACAAGAATCAATGGGATCCAATAGAAGCCTGACCTCGATAACCTTTAGTTCAAGATGTATGACAGACAGACCATAATTAGTAGAGAAGCCTGAATGAATGCCGTTGTCTTCAATGTAATGCATTCTCCTTTTCAATATATATCCAAGAAATGATCTCTTGTCCTGGTGCATATGGAGATGGCCTTGAAGATATGTGGCAGCCTTTGGTAAAAGCTGATTGGAAAGATCGTTTAATGATGAAGCAGAAGCACATGGGTGGTTCTGGTGCAGCTGACCACATGGAGTTGAGGGTGTGTGTATGTGTGTGTGTGTTTATACCTTCTCTTGGGCTTTGCACTTGAGCTTCCTGTTCCTGTGCAAGAACATGTATTCTATTGGCTGTTGTGGGGGTTATGTAGGGGTCATAACTGGCTCTGTAGGTTGTCTGAGCTCCCAGGTTTGGTTGAAGTTTGGGCTGCTGAGATGATGCAATGAAGAGGCTTGTATTCTGAAAGGGTGTTGGGCAATTCCTATTATGGCTTAATGGCTTTGTCCTTGTTTAGATCTTGAGTGAGGGCTATTTGCTTATGAATAGAGCTACCTACATACTTGGCTTCTTTCAATAAGCTCTTTATCTTTTAAGTGCTGACATCTGTTGAGGGCTATTAAGGAAAGTGGGGGCTGCTTTCCAAGAGCATGTTTCTCCATTTCTCATCCAAGGAAATATAATATTCTGCCTTTTTAATATTTCTCAAAAGATTTCATTCTTCTAGGGGTGGATGCTAACATTCTATGGAACAATACTATGAAAATGAATGGCCACAGACTTATATGCTGGGGCAGTCAGTGTGTAAATTGGAGCGATGTACCCATCATTTGATTGTCAATGGATTGAAATATTTTTTGTATCGAGTTTGGATGCCAGGGGGATCAAATAAAAAGGGGACAATATTCAGTTTAATCTACATCAGAAAAAAAAATGAACAAGGTAATATTTTACTGCAGCTGCAAATTACGCCTGGCCCTTTTTTGGTTTTTACTACTCCATGTATTTTATATCCCCCATTCTTTGCAAATATGCAGCGATCAAGAAAAACTGACCGATAGAATGTTCCTGCTTAATATTTTTCATACTACAGGTTACACATTTCAGTGTGCTGAAATAAAATTGCTTCCCTTTAATGATTTCTCCCTTATTGGTTATTATGGGAGGGAGAATTTGAAAACGAAAGAGCTTCCAGCTGGAGGTTTCACATTAACATTTAATATTTATGATGCAGAAAGGGCAAAGTGCAAAAAACTTTCTACCGATTGAGTTCACATCAAATGCAAGGAACGTAGGTGGGCCCTGCGCCGAGCATGTGGTTTTTATATACAACATATTTATATTTGCAAACATAACATTAAAGTTAATTGAGCCACTGTGTTATAGCTTTCTTGAAAATGACACGGCTTGTCTGGCTGTATTACATTTCAGCTTCTGTTATTGGACCTCTGAGATACATGGAGTTGGGCTGATTCATAGAACATAAAATAACAGAGTTGGAAGGGACCTTGGAGGTCTTCTAGTCAAACCCCCTGCTCGAGCAGGTTACCCTATATCAGCGGTTCTCAACCTGGGGGTCGCGACCCCTTTAGGGGTTGAACGACCCTTTCACAGTGGTCGGGAGACTTTGCCCAGATGCTGCCATTTGAGTTCTTTTACCCTCTGCGCATGTGCAGAACGCTTTGCCCATGTGCAGAGGGTAAAAGAACCCAAATGGCGGTGGCAGGGCAGGGGTCATGGTGGCGGGCGCGGTGGGTCGCAGTGGGGGCGTGGGGGCAGGCCGCTGGTCACAGCATTAGGAAGGTTGAGAACCACTGCCCTATATCATTTCAGACAAATGGTTGTCAGTCTCCTTTTGAAAGCCTTCAGCTATTCCATTATGTTTCTTGACTTCCCCCTGATATTAGGTCTCTAGTACATTTCATTGTCACCTTTAATGGCAACTTAGACTTACTCCTTCAAGATATTTCTGTTAAAAATATGCATCATTTTGATTTTACTTGCTTACATAACAATGTGCCTTAAACTGGTGCCCTAGATGAGTTGTTAATCTTTTCCTCTTCCTCTCTCCCTTCCCCACAGTTGCACATGGACATGGGTCAGCAATGTTAAAATGGCAGGTGCTTCTGGACAATTGAAGCTCTTTTTACATCTTTGCAATACACATATTAAAAAGGGCAGGATTTGTTCATATGATTATGTCATTCATTTTCAGTGCCTACCTTTAGATGCTCCTGGTTGCAATTGTGTGAAAGAGCACCTGGTTGTAAAAATGTGTTCTTATATCGTTTTTGCAGTTTTCACAGGGAATTGGTATGCATCGATGTCCACAATCTTCTCCCAGTAGCATCAGCTCAAATGTTGAGAATGACTCATCAAACATTATGTTCTGAAATGGACTTCCAGGGAAATATGAGGAATGCAAAAGCAGAACCAATAACTGTGGCAAAGACCAAAGAACCAGTGAGTAGATCAGTTCCTTGCAACCTCTCCAGATAAGGACAGGACAAGAAATTTCCCCAACTAGTGCTCCTGAAAGCTGTTTCTCACACATAGACCACAAGATAGTGTTTTTTCATGGATCTCAATCAGGGGTGGGATTAACATAATTTATCTACCGGTTCGCCCAGAAGCACAAAAAATGTGAGCGCGCGCATGTGTGTACGCACTTCGCTCGCACGTATGGCTTGAAAATTTGGCAGCACTCAAAGACCGCCCTTGGTGTCAGCCCTGGTGAGCTGAATTGTTGTTTAGCTCAGCTGAGGTGCAGCAGTCCACTCTGCCGCGCGAATCAGCTGAGCTAAAAAAAAAGAGAATATAGGACAGGGAACAGCAGGGGCGGGAGGGCGGGGCCAGCCAGAGGTGGTATTTGCTGGTTCTCTGAACTGCTCAAAATGGCCGCTACTGGTTTACCCGAATCGGTAAGAAACTGGCTGAATATAATCTCTGGTCACAATGCTGGGAGACGAAGGGGTTGCAACTGTGGAAGAGCCTTTTAAAAGACATTAAGTTCACAATCCTCACTTTATAATCGCTTGAGGAAATGGTCCCAGGCACCAGCAACCGACCGCACCGGTACTGTGACGTCACCAGCGGGCCGCTACCAGTGCTATAGAGTGGACCGCACTGGTAGGAACCCACCACTGATTACAACATTGAAAACATTAAAGGAGACTTTGAGAAATGGAGCCAGAAATTCATAACCTGCTCTATCAACAATGTCAGTAATGTTTGTTTCTATGAGTAGACTATATCAAAAAGATGTTAAGGAAAGAATAACAGATGTGGAACAAATTTTGGCTAATAAGACAGAGTACAGAGTACTGAAAGTAGATGATAGGCCAAGAGAATGATTTGGAAAAAGATGCTTTGCTGGATATACAAAAGGAATCCAATTGAGCCCAGTTCTTTATTTGCTTATCCCTACTGGACAGAATCTTGCCAGACTAAAACTAAAACCTTCTAACCTAATAGGTATATTCACCATCCATCTTCCAAATTTCCTGTGGCATCCTAGACCTACCTCCAGACCTTTCATAACATAGCAAATAACTTATCCTCTCCTTTAACCTTACCATACTATATTCAGAAGGACCAATTCCTATTAGCCTGTCAACTACCCAAGCAGTATCACCTCAGCACATACCTCACAACCAGCCCCATTCATTGAACAACTTGCTGCCCTCAGGATCATTCAATATGTGTCAGCCTTTCCAGATAGACCAGACAAGGAATACAACCAGATAAACTAGTTCTATTTCATTAAGTTTCATTAACGAAATATTGCAAGGCTGAAAGTACCGTTCTCCTTGTCACGGTGTGATTATTGCCTGTTACATGTATATGCTGGGAGATGCAGCCCTATTCAATATAATGGTTTATTCCTGAGCACGTGATTAATATGTTCTTGTACGCATGTGTGCATTCCTTTCTCCGACCTTCCCTTCTTGCTCTGTCTTCCATTGAGAGAAGACGCACTTTTATATTAGATATGTAAACAAATGAGGATTTATTGTTTTTGTACTGAAATAAATATTTTTACTTAGACTTTTAAACTGCGGTTTCTTTTCTAATGTCTGATGTCAGGGAAAAGATCAAACGTCTCCTCTGTGAGATTAATTATCACCTCTGTCACTCCTGTTGTCTCCTTTACAGCTTGAGAAGCTAGGGAGAGTCTCTTCTGAGTGTCTAGCCTCATCCGCTATCCAGCTGCAGACTAAGCTGTCTCTTATCTGACAATTTCCTAGGCAGCATCTCTAGTCAGCACCCCATCTCCCAAGGTCTTTCCCAGTAAGAGGGTAAGTATCAAGGTTCCGACTAATGAACCCAATCAAATCAGAACTCTGAGACTGGAATCTTCCTCAAAGAACTGCTTTATTGAGTACATGGTATCAGCACACTTTAAAGGAAAACCAACTCTAAATATTTTCTGCGGTTTCAGTATAATATTGAAATAGGAAATAACCTCATCCCCAAGTGTCATAGGTCACATTGGCCAATTAGGTCAATTGGCTGACTCTCCAGGCACTCCTTCCCCAACCTTATCTGTTGCCAGTAGAGATGACCTTGGTACTCATGAGAAAGCTCTCTGTTGTGCCTTGTAAGCCATTCCAACCTCCTCCCCCTCTTCCCCCTCTGTGTGGCAACTGAGGAACAGGAAAATGGCTGTTGCCAGGTTCGATTTGAAGTTGACAGTAAGCTTCTGTGCCCTTATTTAAGGGAGCTCTATTAGCAAAAGCAATAGCATTTAGACTTAGATGCAGTGATTTACTGCATTAGCATATTGCCCCCAACAATCTGGGTCGTCATTTTCCAATCTTGGAAGGATGGAAGGCTGAGTCAACCTTGAGCCTGTCAGGATCGAACTCCTGGCAGTCAGCAGAATTATCCTGCAATGCTGCATTGTAACAACTGTGCCACCACAGATCTTACCTTTTACTTCATTTCCTATGGACAGACAGCAATAATCACACATTAAGATGACCAATTTGGCTATCTTAACTAGATAGTGGTGACCAATGGTCTTGACGGATCCAAACATGACCTCAGTAAATAATAGAATAGTTGAATAACAGAAGAAGAAGAAGAAGAAGAAGAAGAAGAAGAAGAAGAAGAAGAAGAAGAAAGAAAGAAAGAAAGAAAGAAAGAAAGAAAGAAAGAAAGAAAGAAAGAAAGAAAGAAAGAAAGAAAGAAAGAAAACCAGCATTGATCTCTTCTTGGTAGTCTCCTATTGTAACATTGTCCTAATTAATAAGAAATAATCTGTTGGAACACCTTCCACAAATAAAGTCAGAAGAGGCATTTTGTAAGATTCTTGGATCAGTATTATGCCCCCAATAGCTTCTGTTTCCTCAGAAGCAGGTTGTTTGAAGCCTGATTCTTGTGATCATTTATTTACATGCACTCTGCTCGAGAGAAGCCATTTCTTAGGTATTTTGTATGCAATCCAGATTCTGACAAGTGATTGTCAGTCGGCTGCATTTTGCAACCACATTAGACATATGGAGTAATGTTTATTGTGTCAAAAGCTATGCAATATACACCAAGACAATGTAATTTGGTAATGAAATGCTTATGAGGATCATTACTTTCTGGCTCATGGGAAGATATATTAGAGGCACATTTACAGTTTGTGATGTTTTTTTAAGACTTGGAGAGAGTGGTTGGTAATTCATTTCCCACTCCCCACCATGTAGAATTCAAAATAAAGATAGCCTAAGGCCAACCTGTTGCACATTACGAGCAGAAGAGCTAAAACTGCCACCAGATCTGAAATATTTAACTCAAGGCAAAAATGGACCTCAGGAATGGTACATAATTTTCTCTCTCCCTATTAACTTGCTAACCTGTTCATCATTAAAACAAACAAACAACCCATTCATAAATGGATTTCAGAGATAAAATAAAATTGAATTTAACAAATTATGTCAGCTGCACAAACCTACAGTTTGAATAGTCATGGATCCTTTAATAATTTTTATTGATGTGCTTGTAATGACTTATGAAGGTGTGTGTATGTGAAACAACCTGATATTAAATATTCTGGATTACCCAAGCACAAAGAAGAGTTCGAATAAAAGCTACAAGATCCAGGCTGCTCAAATTTAGACCGCTATGGATGCCACTATTGTCTCCATGTCTTCTGCATCTCTTTGGTGCCCATCAAATGATCATTTAGATCAGTGTTTCCCAACCTTGGCAACTTGAAGATGTCTGGACTTCAACTCCCAGAATTCCCCAGCCAGCATTCGCTGGCTGGGGAATTCTGGGAGTCGAAGTCCAGACATCTTCAAGTTGCCAAGGTTGGGAAACACTGATTTAGATGTTGACAGCCCAGTTCTGATAGTCTTATTTAAGCACTGAAAAACATGAACAAGGAGACACAAACTTTTTGGCAATTGGCCACCATGGGGATTTTGAAAACGTATTGTAGTCTGTAGGCCAGCTGAGGAATTCTGGGAGTTGAAGTCCAGACATCTTCAAGTTGCCAAGGTTGGGAAACACTGATTTAGATGTTGACAGCCCAGTTCTGATAGTCTTATTTAAGCACTGAAAAACATGAACAAGGAGACACAAACTTTTTGGCAATTGGCCACCATGGGGATTTTGAAAACGTATTGTAGTCTGTAGGCCAGCTGAGGAATTCTGGGAGTTGAAGTCCAGACATCTTCAAGTTGCCAAGGTTGGGAAACACTGATTTAGATGTTGACAGCCCAGTTCTGATAGTCTTATTTAAGCACTGAAAAACATGAACAAGGAGACACAAACTTTTTGGCAACTGGCCACCATGGGGATTTTGAAAACGTATTGTAGTCTGTAGGCCAGCTGAGGAATTCTGGGAGTTGAAGTCCACACATAAAGTTGCCAAGTTTGAGAAACGCTGCTGTAGGCACTTTCAGGAAACAGAAGTTGGAGTACATAGCCACTCAGAACAAATCCATTTACCTAAAGCAAAATGTCATGGTTGTTCCTAGTTAACCTCTCTAGCCCAGAGGATGCTTCCAGCTTATTTTTATTTGGTTTTAGGTGGGTGCAGCAGATCCTTCCAAATAAATCAATAGCCCATGGAAACAAAATTGTAGGAGGCCTACAGATAATATGTTCAATAAAAATATTTTGAAGGCAGCTGCTTTGTTACATCCCAGTTTATCTCTTTTTAAAAATTAAAAACTCAAAATGACAACAAAATAAAGTCAAATGGGGAGGGAGCCCAACAGGCCCTACATAAGGTATGCATAGGTACAAAATTGCATTGCTCTTCCTAAAATTCTAGCCAGCCAGGTGAGAATTGGAATAACAGAGTGTTTTGAAACCACAGAGTTGGGGCAGCAATCTGCAATTGGGAAAGAGAATTTCATATGGCTTTCAATGGCTAGAATGAAGCATTTCAACTCCTAAATGCCCCAGTAGCAGATGAATAGAATAGAATAGAATTCTTTATTGGCCAAGTGTGATTGGACACACAAGGAATTTGTCTTTGGTGCATATGCTCTCAATGTACAAAAAAGAAAGATACATTTGTCAAGAATCATGAGGTACAACACTTACTGGTAATGATTGTCATAGGGTACAATAAGCAACCAGGAAACAATCAATATTGATATAAATCGTAAGGATACAAGCAACAAGTTATAAGTGGGAGGAGATGGGTGATAGGAACATTGAGAAGACTAATAGTAATAGTAATGCAGCCTTAGTTAATAGTGGTGAGGGAATTATTTGTTTAGCAGAGTGATGGCGTTCGGGGGGAAAACTGTTTTTGTGTCTAGTTGTCTTGGTGTGCAGTGCTCTATAGTAAAGTGACCAGATTTTTTTTTCTTCAAGCGGGACACCATTGACGGGGGTGGGTTTCTCCATTTGAGTTTTGCCCTCTGCGCATGCGCAGAACGCTGCGCATGCGCAGAGGGCAAAACAGCAAATGTCGGCGTCCAGGTGAGGTGGGGGGGGGAGGGGGGGAGGGGGGAGGCGGGAGGGCGCTTGGATGCCTGAAGCTCGCGACAGGTAAGCTGCCTCCTTTCCCCGTCTCCCGCCTCCCGTTCGTTGCTTGCCAGCCCGGCCGAAGGGAAGGCGGGAGGCGAGGAAAGGCCTCCCGAAAGGAGGGGAGGCTTCGGGAGCCCGCCTCCCTTTCGGCCCGAAAGGGAGGCGGGCTCCCGAAGCCTCCCCTCCTTTTGGGAGGCCTTTCCTCGCCTCCCGCCTTCCCTTCGGCCGGGCTGGCTCGCCTCCCCTCCTTTCGGGAGGCCTTTCCTCGCCTCCCGCCTTCCCTTCGGCTGGGCTGGCAAGCAACGAACGGGAGGCGGGAGACGGGGAAAGGAGGCAGCCGGCAGCTTACCGGCTCCAAGCATCCAAGCGCCGCGGTCTCCCGGTCGCCCGCCCGGCCCCAGGGCAATGGCGGCAGCGAGGCGACGGGGGGAAGAAAGGGGAGGGGGACGAGGAAGGGCTGTTTGCGCCGCTCGTAAACTCAAAGCGGCGACAGCTCCTCGTCCCTCACCCCTCCCAACAGCAGCGGCGCCTCCGAGGGCGGGGCTAGGGATGGGGCGGGGGAAGGAGGAGCAGCCTCCCTTCCCCCTCCCCCCAGCTTCCAGCCGCCGCCGGAGGAGTCAACAACGCGGGACGCCCGCCCGCCGCCAATGCCGCCCACAGCCGGCCCGAGCTGAGAGGCCTGCTGCCTTTCAGGCTGATTTTTTGAAAGAATGCCCTAGTCGGGCATTGTTTTAAAAAATCGGGACTTTTTAAGAGGGCGGGCGGGACGCGGGACAAATGGTGAAAAAGCGGGTGTGTCCCGCCAAAATCGGGACGTCTGGTCACCTTACTCTATAGCGGCGTTTTGAGGGTAGGAGTTGAAACAGTTTATGTCCAGGATGCGAGGGGTCAGTAAATATTTTCATGGTCCTATTTTTGACTTGTGCAGTATACAGGTCCTCAATGGAAGGCAGGTTGGCAGTAAGGCTCACTGGTGCCCTAAGTACTGACAAATCTTGGTTCCCCCCTCCTAGTTTTATCAATTTTTTTTTACAAATCTTCTTTTTTCTTTCTCAACTTTGTGGTGCCCCCTTTGGGCCTGGTGCTTTTTAGAAAGGATTGGTTAAAAACAACTTCATTTGACATGCAGCTAGAATCCTATTGCTATATGTGTTAGACATCCCAATTGGGCTTATGGATTCATCCAGATAAAGCAAGTAGAATTAATGCCAGGAAGATAGGACTAGAGATTAGATCTAAATTGCAGAACAAAGAATCAAAATTCAAAATGAAGACAAGGTGGTACTTAGCACAATAGTAGTAACAGTGAGAAGGATCTTGGAGTCCTAGCAGACAATCACTTAAATATGAGCCAGCAGTGTGCTGCAGCTGCCAAAAAAACCCCAGTGCTAGGCTTGCATTAACAAAGGGATAATATTAAGATCATGTGAAGTGTTAGTACCACTTTATAATGCCTTGGTAAGGCCACCCTTGGAATATTGCATCCGGTTTGGTCACCCCAGTACAAAAAAGATGTTGAGACTGTAAAAAGAGTACAGAGAAGAGCAACATACTTGATTATGGAAGCGGAGGCTAAAACATCTGAAGAACATTTGTAAGATTGGGAATGTCTAGACCAGGGGTGTTAAACTCACATCGTCACGGCGGCATTATGTGATGTATTGGGACTTCCCCCCCCCCTTCGCTAAATTGTGGCCAGCACGTGACGCATCCGGTCCATGGGCCAGGAGTTTAACAGCCCTCGTCTAGACTGAAGAAAAGAAGCACTAGTGGACACACAATAGCAATGTTGTGGGGCTGCCACAAAGAAGAGACAGTCAACCCATTTTCCAGAGCACCTGAAAGGAAACTGATCAAGGAAAGAACCAACCTATTTTATTTTATTTATTTATTTATTTATTTATTGTCAAGTACGTGTTGGTAATATACATAGATATAACATTGTTTATATACATACGATGGGTACTGATAAGAGGGATCATTAGGACAGGGACGGTAGGCACGCTGGTGCGCTTATGCATGCCCCTTACTGACCTCTTAGGAATCGGGTGAGGTCAACGGTGGACAATCTAAGGGTAAAGTTTTGGGGCTTTGGTGACGAAACCACAGAGTCAGGTAGTGAGTTCCAGGCATTAACCACTCTGTTGCTAAAGTCGTATTTTCTACAGTCAAGTTTGGAGCGGTTCACTTTGAGTTTGTATCTGTTGTGTGCTCGTGTATTGTTGTGGTTGAAGCTGAAGTAGTCGTTGACAGGAAGGACGTTGTAGCAGATAATTTTATGAGACTGTTAGAAGAATTAATCAATGGAACAGCTTGCCTCCTGTAGTTGTAACTGCTCCACACTGGAGATGTTCAAGAAGAGATTGGACAACCATTGTCTGAAATGGTATACAGTAGGGTTTCCTGTTTGAGCAGGGGTTGGACTAGAAGACCTCCAAGGTCCCTTCCAACTCTGTTATCGTTATTCTAAACTTTATCATGCAGGGCAAAGATACGGAGGACGAAGATAATCAGAAGGACTTTGGGAGAAACAAGAATAACACAGTTTGGCAATATATTGTAATAGATGAAGCTTAGTGGCAGGTACTATAAAACACTTTTTATTGCTGCACAGGAAGAAATTGTCTTCAATTTTCTGTTCAATTTTCATAAGTCTCTTTATCCTACTTAGGCTCTGCAGACAGAAATGTTTTCCGTGGATGTCTCAATGCAAATTGTACTCTTAGATGTCCTAATGGAAGCTCAAACACACATCAGGATATGGAGGGTTAAGCAACACTTTAGTTGGCTTCCAAGATGAGAAAGCAATTAAGGAGGTGATTGACTCAATTTCTTTTTCCATGCTAAATATAATGGAACAAAAGTGGTGTTTTTTTTAAAAAAAACATCACCGCCTTTCAAAAGGATGCCTCACCAGTATAAATGCAGAAGCTTTTTTTCTGCCTTGAATTTCAGTTGCTACCCCTTGAGTGCTGAGTTAAGCCTTTGAAGGAGATTGCAAGAGGCTGTTTTGTCTTTCAGGAATCACATGGTCTTTTTTTGGCGGGGGGGGTGGCGAGGGAGTTGTCTTCCATTGATTTATCTAACCCGCCTGTCCTGCCGTGAGGACTGAAGCCATACCTCAAACGCCACGTACTTAAAAGGAGAGATGTTTGCAGGAAGAAAGAGGCGCCAATTAAAGGTGTCATGAAGTTAATGAAAATAATAGAGCAATGTTGATTGCAGTACTTTCGTTGACTTTCAAGCTGGCCATTAGTGGAGCTCATAAAGTACTCATCAGCGCCTCGGTGCCTAAATTCATCTACACATCTTTCCAATTTACTTGGGCTAATTTCATGATTTAATGAAAATGTCTGTAATCATGTACTTTATAATAACGAGAGATGTACTTTATTAACTCTGGACTATGTCAGACCTCGATGGAATGTAATTGCACTGACTCTCAAGGCAGCAAGACACCCCATGAATATATTTCAATTTTTGGTGTTGTTGTTGTTGTTGGAGAAATTCTGGCATTTGAAGGCAGGTAACAAGCACCTAATCAGAAGGAAGGACTCACTGGAGAAGAGCCTAATGCTGGGAGCGATTGAGGGCAAAAGAAGAAGGGGACGACAGAGAACGAGGTGGCTGGATGGAGTCACTGAAGCAGTCTGCGTGAGCTTAAATGGACTCCAGGGGATGGTAGCGGACAGGAAGGCCTGGAGGAATGTTGTCCATGGGGTCGTGATGGGCTGGATACAACTTCGCATCTAACAACAACAACAGCAAAGATTTGAGCTAAATATATACTCCAGCTTTTGACAGTAGGATGCCCAGCTGCTCCCGGTCTACAGCATTTGCAGATTCTTGATATTGTTCAATGCCCTTTCCAAAAACAGGAAATGTTTTAGTGAAAAGTTGATGCCATACTTTAATTTCCAAGAATGGACATTACACATGTCGGAGTGCTCAGCTTGAATTTCACAGAAATTGCCCTGTCTTTATACTTGCATGCCTAAATCTTAATCTGTTCGTCCTTCCCAAGCATGAGACTGCAATCCCTTCTCCTACAGGTAGTCCTTGACTTACAACCTTTTGTTTAGCAACGATTCGAAGTTGCAGCATCCTGGTGGTGTCATCCGATTGCCATTTGTGACCTTCCCAGCTTTGCTTCCGGCAAGCAAAGTCAATAAGAAAACCTGGATTCACCTAACAATGGCATGATTTCACTTAAGAATGGTGACAAAAATGTTTGTAAGACTGGATGCAACTCGCTTAACAACCTTCTTGAGCCACGGTGGTGCAGTGGTTAGAATGCAGTATTGCAGGCTACTTCTGCTGACTGCCGGCTGCCAGAAGTTTGGCAGTTCGAATCTCACCGGCTCAACGTTGACTCAGCCTTCTACCTTTCCAAGTTCAGTAAAATGAGGACCCAGATGGTTGGGGGCAATATGCTGACTCTGTAAACTGCTTAGAGGAGGCTGTAAAGCACTGTGAAGTGGTATATAAGTCTAAGTGCTATTGATACTATCGAATTATTACCGTATTTTTTGGAGTATAAGATGCACCTTTCCCCCCCCTAAAAGAGGCTGAAAATTTGGGTGCGTCTTATACTCTGAATGTAGCTTTTTAGAAGCTCTTTTTTCAACCCTAACAAAGCACTAACGATCTTCCTGGCTCTTACTGGCTTGCAGGCTTTTTCATTGCTACTCTCTCCGAAGGAGGTTTTTTTCAGCCCTAAGTCTTTGCAGGCTATTTTTCATTGTACTTGCTCCAAAAAAGGTTTTTTCATCTCTAACGAGGTGCTAACGATCTTCCCGGCTTGCAGGCTTTTTCATTGCTACTCTCTCCGAAGGAGGTTTTTTTAAGCCCTAACCAGGGGATAAAATAATGTGCTGAAGCTGACCAGACTAAGGACGTTAGCCAGATGAATACCTGGTAGGCAGATTTTTTCCCCTATTTTCCTCCCCAAAAACTAAGGTGCATCTTATACTCCAAAAAACACGGTGTATGGTTCATTGCACAATCAGCCAGTTTATGAGACTTCATAATGCCTTGCCTTCAGAAGTTGTGCGTGCTCTGTCACTGGAGGTTTTTAAGAAGAGATTGGACAACCATTTGTCTGAAATGGTATAGGGCAGTGGTTCCCAACCTGGGGGTCGGGACCCCTTTGGGGGTCGAACGACCATTTCCCAGGGGTCGCCCCGGTATCCTCAGCTCCCCCCCCACTGCCACAAGCCTGGCCATATCGACTCAACTCGCCCGAGCCCTCCGATTGGTCAGGAGAGGTGCCATTCGGTGAGAGGCATTTGTGATGCCTGGCGGCTGAGCTTTGACAGCATCAGCTAAGGGACCAGCTTTGCTTTGAATTCTGGGAGTTGAAGTCCAGGCATCTTAAAAGTTGCTGAGATTGAGAAATATTGCTGTACACTTGTTTGTTATCAAGTCTAAATACAGAAGTAGACTTGTTGTGGAAGATGATATTCCTTGTGCTCTTGCAAAGACTGGCCCGAGAATTTCTGATCTGGCATAATTACATATTGTTTTGGGGATTAATCACTATGCTTTAATTATGTTCAATTTGTAATAATGAAAATACATCCTGCATATTAGATATTTACATTACGATTCATAACAGTAGCAAAATTACAGTTATGAAGTAGCAACAAAAATAATTTTATGGTTGGGGGTCACCACAACATGAGGAACTATATTAAGGGGTCGCGGCATTAGAAAGGTTGGGAACCACTGGTATAGGGTTTCCCGCTCAAGCAGGGGGTGGGACTAGAAGTCCTCCAAGGTTCCTTTCAACTCTGTTTTTCTCTTGCAATTCATAATAGCAAGCCACATTTTTTAAACCAAATATAACCCATGGCAGAAAACCATTTGCTCCTTTTCCTTTGACGTTAGACTTCTAATTCCATTAAAAAGAACTGGGGAAGAAAGAAATTAAAAGGCTGAATCTTAGGCCATTGTGGCTAGGGTAAAGATATTGATTCATCACAGGTGCATCAGTGAGCTGATTCCACCCTTAATGTTAATCAGAGGAGCCTGTTTGAAATCAAGGACCTGCAAATTAGTTATGATGAAATTATCCATTGATTTCAATGGCCTTATCCTAAGCACCATCAATCATCTCTCTCTCTCTCTGTAACTATGGCAATACAGATATTTATGTGACGCTCCCTTGTTTTCATGCTCATTGCTGCATAAGAAACCTCCATGCATTTGTAGAAACATGGTCATAGAATAGGGTTTCTACCTCTTTAATGTCTCATTACCAAATGTCCCTAGTGAGAAATGTTAGAGCGCCATTTATTGCCAATACTGAACTGCAATTTTCGCATGCTTTGTCTTAATGTACGGTAGGTCTTCTGAGCAAAGGAACTGATCTCCAGAAAGGTGGAAACTCTATTAAAGAGGCCAGCTCACTGAACGAGGGAAGCCATCTGTCCCAGTCCCTCATATGCTCATCAGCTCGCAATTTTCATCGATGGGAGGGTGGGAGCCGAAGATCAAATGCTGAAGCCAACTGACTAGTTTTGCCAAGGTTCAGCAACTGAACATCTGTGTTGAAAGATGCGCAAAACCAAATTTTCTGACGCCGTGTCTCTTGTAAATGAATGTTGTTTTCCTCAAAGCATAAGCCACTTAAAATTATATTTTGGTGCTTTTTATGTTAATAGGTTTCTGGAACAGCATCTTTCTAATTTCCCGCACTGGTAAGTCCTTGTCATGCCATCTCCTGGCCATGAAATGAGTCACGCTGTATGCTGGTATGAGTGGCTGTGCTGTCTCATAGCAACAGCTGCTAGGGTGGAAAACACCAAGAAGGAGGAGTAGGAAGCAGAGGTGGTTTCCTCCCGGTTCAGACCGGATTGCCCGAACTGGTAGCAACCCGCTGGTAATGTCACAATGATGTCACTGACCTGGTTCGGTCGGTGCCGGTCCGTGGGCGCCACCATCTTTTTTTTTATTTTTCCCGCATTTTTTACTGTTTGGAAGTTTTTTCCTCTGCTGCTGCTTGAAAAAGGGCCCTCCTGCCCTCTCCCGGGTTTATACTTACCTTTATTCCTTCACCCGAAGCACAGCTGATCAGCTCCTCAGCTGTGTTTCGGGTTGATTATAGCTACTGAGCATGTGCGGAAGCAGAATTTCATGAGAAACGTCGTGATTCGAACCGGTAACGAAGGTAAGTGGAACCCACCCCTGGTAGGAAGAGAAAGGACACTTGACAAGTATTGTCACTGTTTTCCAGAATTCTCAGGGAAGAGTCTCAGTCCTGAGCTAGAGATTTTCAGCACTGAAGTGTGAGTAAGGGCTTCTTTGGGACATTAAAAAATGTGAAAATGATGAGGATACATATTTAGCCCCACCCCTTCCTTTGTGAACTCCCCATCTCAATGGGCAGTGCCTGTTAGAAAGAAGGAAATGACAGAGGTTTGGATTGGTCAAGCATCCATTGACTTCTGTGGAAGATGGAACCCCTGCTATTTTAGCTCTTCCCTCCCAGTATTTCTCAACCTTGGCAACTTTTTCCCTCCCAGTATTTCTCAACCTTGGCAACTGCTTGAACTTCAACTCCCAGAATTCCTCAGCCAGCAAACTGAATTCTGGGAGTTGAAGTCCACACCTCTTAAAGTTGCCAAAGTTGAGAAACATTGGTCTATCCCAGGGGTAGGCAAAGTTGGCTCTTCTATGACTCGTGGACTTCAACTCCCAAAATTCCTGAGCCAATCATGCTAGCTCAGGAATTCTGGGAGTTGAAGTCCACGAGTCATAGAAGAGCCAACTTTGCCTATCCCTGGTCTATCCTATGAAATTCTTCCCTTGTTGCAGTAAAACCACTTTGTCTGATAGGCCATCCAGCTGTCTGCCTGATGTGCTGCTGGAGAGGTCCTCATCATGAACCATTGGGAGGTACCTGGGGCAGATGCCTAGAGAGGCAGATTCTATGGTCACCTCCCAATGCTTCATCCCAAGAACCTCTTCTTCAGGAATTGTACAAAGTCTAGGGCTGGCATGATAGCCACTCTGGAGATCTGCATGGTTTAGATAGATAAGAAAATGATTCTAAGGTCCAACATCTTTTGAGGAGAATAAGATCTGCAATGAGTTGATGAGGTTGTTTCACACATATGGCAGAACTAGGACTAATTTATTGATTCCAGTGTTCTCTATGAGACTGTTGGAAAGAAGCTATACAAGGTGGATCAGGAGTCTGTCTATCAGAAGAATAACTCATTTAGCTCATAGTGGAGTCTATGCAGGAAACCTTCAAGGTGCATGCAGCAATACAGATGCAAAGCAATAGCATTTAGACTTATATACCACCCTCATTTTACCACCAACAGAAGGATGGAAGTCTTAGTCAACCTTGAGCTCCGTTAAGATTGAACTCCAGGCTGTGAGCAGAGTTTGCATGCAATGCTGCACTTTAACCACCAGGAGGGCTCATGCAACATGAGGGGAGAGCAGAAACAAACATGCATACCAAACACACATACCAGACATTCAAAGATAAGTTCTTGTATTACACAGAAAAAAATATAGTTGCCTCCAAGGACCACTGCTGGGAATGGGTTGGAAAGATTTCCATAAGCCATATTCTGCTTACTTTTCCTGCTTGGTTTATTATTATTTTTCTAACCCAAACAGAATGTTAGAAAGAAATGATGGAAAGGGTCTTGGGTCATCTGTCAATCAGTCTATCTGACCAACATTTCTAAAAATTGAACGGAATGGGTCCAAATTTGGTAGGAGTCAGCAGAACAATGATGGGCTTTAAAAATGGTCCAATATGACCAAGGGCTACAGAGGAAATAATCAAGATAAATTCCCCAGTGCATTTGTGTGGGAGAGGCACCTAGGTAGCAGCTTAGATTAGGGTCTAATCTAAGCCTCCTTGCTCCTCTTTCTTGGATACAGGCTCTGGAGAAGAGCTCTCAAGCAATAGTTCCAGAAGGTTGAATGGTGCTTTTATATTGAAATTTTTAATTTTTATATTTTGATTTTAAATTGAATTTATTGGTTTTCTTGTATTTTTCCTGTGTTGTAAGCCGCCCTGAGTCCCTCGGGAGTGGGGCGGCATATAAGAAACCATAAATAAATAAATAAATAAATAAATAAGCCTGACTCTTTGTACTTCCCCTACATTGATTTCACACCTGTAATCTACATTTCTGCTCAAAACTGTGGGAAATAACATTGGTTTTTGACAAAGGTGCTTTTTCCAGAGGCTTCTTGGAGGAGAAGCAAAACGTCTTCAAAGAAAAACCAGAAAGTCCAGTTGCTTCTTGAAAAAGCACCTTTGGGACAACCATGACCTGGATGATGAGAATCTCCATAGACCAGAGGTCTTCAAACTTGGCAACTTTAAGACTTGTGGACTTCAACTCCCAGAAGTCCACAAGTCTTAAAGTTGCCAAGTGTGAGGACCCCTGCCATAGACATTGGTTTTGTCAGTTGCAGTGCTAGGACTAGCACTGATAATGTTACCTAGTTTGGGTAATGAAACATCTGCAAGAAAACAACCAAGCTCAGAGATCTCCAAGGACCCCTCATTCAACCCTGACCTACAAATATTCTTCTTCACTGAGACATGAAAATAGTATCAGGAAGGGCTTGGCTGCATCCTGATCTCTGCCTAAAGCAGATCCATCATGTATTAAATGCTGAAGTCCCCCTGCCCCAATGGAGAGATCTAAGACAATTCGAGTCAAAACGTATAACTCCGTAACATTCTTCGCTACCAACACAAGGACGATGGAGATGGAGGGACCACAGTATGTGTCTTTCCATCTTCTTTTCCAAGGATATCAGATGGAGGAGGATATGGAGCTGGTCAGGCTGTAATGATGTGGCTCATCTAGGAGCTTTCGCCTGCTGTGGAACGGAGGGTTTTCTGAGTTAGCAAAAAACCATGCCAATACGAAATTGATTATCTCCATTGTCAGTCCCTATCCTTTCTCTCCAGCCTCTGTTTCCAGTCACACAGAGGTGGGATTCTCATAATTTCCCTACTGGTTTGCCCAGCACGCGCACGCTCGCTTTGGTTGCGCATGGCCTTCCGTGCATGCACTTTGCTGGCTTGCACGGCTTGCATGCATGCATGCGGCTTGAAAATATGGCTAAATAGGATGGCATAGTGCTGGGGTGGGTGGGCAGGTGGGTGGGCAGGTGGGTGGGCAGATGGGTGGGCAGGTGGACAGGCCCACCTGTTGCTACTATCAGTTCACCCAAACCGGTCCGAACCAGCTGAATATCGCCTCTGCAGTCACAGCCATCCCCTCAACTTTTCTTCAAGGCAATGAATGACAGAAGCCAACTGATTTTATTCACCTTGACACAGCTGGAATAAGACAGACCTAGGCTTCTCTTTCTCATCGGCAGGGGATGAGATGAAAGCAACATCATGAGGAGTTGGCATTAAAAACAGATTGCAGGGGCACGTCTGAGTCGTGATTAGATACGAGTGGGGTAAAGTTCTAAGGTTGCTATGAGTCTTTAAAAGGAGAAAACTGAGAGGGAGGGTTTTTTTTAAAAAAAATCCTTTATTGAATGGGGGGAGAGTTGGGAGTTACTCCAGATAGGTGCACTGTCCCTCTTAGAGGTGAACAGTTTTGTTTGTGGGCTAAATTTGTACACCTAAAGGAGAGTGCAAATTTCACGTCACCAACGATGTGTATTTTGCTGCTGGGTTTTCACACCTGTTAGGCAAGGCTGAGCAAGTCAGAAAGATGGATCTGAGGGCCTGACATCGTACTGAGCTGTGAATTGCTCTAAAGTGAAATTTGAAAGAGGAAAGACGTTTATTCTCAGCTCATGGTTTTATCCTATTTTGAAACTGTCATGCTGGGCATAAGCAGAGAATGCCTCCATGTTAAGAGAGTTCTATTGCCTAATTTGAATGCAATGCCTGTATTTTGGCTTCTATACAAATGGGATTAGCCACAGTGCCAGCTATCTGTAGCTGGACAGACATACGGCCAACCTGCTAAGCGTGAGCCAGCCCAGAGGCTATGAAGATCAAACTGAAAAGGTATCGCATGGCATTTTTACAAAGTTATTCTCCCCAATCAGGGACACATCTAAATCAAGCATCAGTTCAAAACTCACCTGGACCTGCATAGTGTCCTCATAAACAGAAGCGCTATTCTAAAGGTAGTTAGGTGATTGAATCCATTTATTGAGCATCTGTGCACAAACCCTGATTTTATGGATTGCTATAAGCTTGTACAATACTCATTGTTAGTGGTGTGTGGTCCAGCAACCAAAACCTGATTGTGACTGGGAAAAAAACAGTCCCATTTTCGGTTCATGCCTCTGTCTAGACCAGAGATTATATTTGTTCTGCTAGATGTCTACAGATAATGAAGAACCCCCAACCCTTGCTCTACTATCATTTGTAGCAAGTTTTAATCACTCCTTTAGGTCTGGTTTTGCTTTTCCATAATTAAATCAAGGAGAGTATCTACACCATTATGCCATCTAAATTGTTTAATACATTCCGAGCTGCAAGCTGATAGACTTTTGGTGTCCATCTGCATTCACAGCACATTTTGGGGAGAGCCTTAGTAATTGTATAAATAAAACCAATGTAATCTTGCTACCCTTGTTGGTACTGCAGACAGGCAAACTTTTGCGTTATAGTAAATACGTTTTGGGGAAAAAATAACCAAATTTATCTTTCCACTAAAATCACAAAATGGAGAGGCTATCCTAAAGCCTCTAATCTAAAGAAAGTTAGATTATCAAATCTATTTATTGGACTGAACCCCGATTTTATGAATTTTCTATAAGCTTGCACAATACTCATTGTGACTTGTGGTCTAGTAACCAAAACTTGATTGAGTCTGGAAAAACAAGTCCCTTTTTTGGTTCATCTCATTCATGCTTAGATTTAGCTTTAGATTTATTAAATTTATATGCCGCCCAACTCCCAAAGGACTCTGGGCGGCTTAACAACAGAATAAACATTAAAAACATCCTAAACATTAAAACAATTTAAAACCCATGCATATCATTTCATGGCCGGATCTCGCAGATTACAACCGTGAGATCAACGGCCCCAGGCCTGCCGGAAAAGCCAGGTCTTGAAACGCATTTATGCTGCTGCAACCATTATCACTGCTCAACTTTCCAAGGGGGGAGGGAAGGGTTAGATGGAATGCAGGCTCCAGACTTCAAGAAGAAGAGCTGTGAGAGCCAAGGACACTTCGGCAGGTGTTTGCCAAGACCAGAGACTTTTTCTCATAACAATGCAATGACACTCAATTGGGCAATGTGACCTGCACTAATTGGGGGAGGGGGAATTCCATATTGTAACTATGCAGGTTTGCGTGGGCTTTAGGTAGAGCTGGTTTTGCCTTCATCAGAGCCGAAATGATGTACTCAATAAAGTTTTCAATTCAGATATCGGAAGGTCTCAAATGTGCTTGCTTTGCTTGGGTTCGTCAATCAGAATCTCCCTGAATATGTCTGAGATGGGCAGACATATAAACACTATGAAATAATTTAAATAAATAAAATTTAAATACAGGTAACAGAGTAACAGAGTTGGAAGGGACCTTGTAGGTCATCTAGTCCAACCCCCCGCTCAAGCAGGAGTCCCTACACCATTTCTGACAAATGGCAGTCCAATTTCCTCTTGAAAGTCTCAATTGTTGGAGCTCTCACAACCTCCGAAGGCAAGCTGTTCCACTGGTTGATCGCTCTCACTGTCAGAAGTTTTCTCCTTATTTCCAGGTTGAATCTCTCCTTGGTCAGTTTCCATCCATTATTCCATGTCTGGCTTTCTGGTGCCTTGGAAAATAGCCTGACCCCCTCCTTTCTGTGGCATCCCCTCAAGTATTGGAACACTGCTATCATGTCTCCCCTGGTCCTTCTCTTCGCTAGACTGGCCATGCCCAGTTCCTGCAACCGCTCTTTGTATGTTTTAGTTTCCAGCCCCCTAATCATCCTGGTTGCAGGTAATCCTCAACTTATGATCATTCATTTAGCAACCATTCAAAATGATGATGGTGCTGAAAGGATTTACAACCTCTACCCAAAATTATGGCTGCTGCAATGCCCCCTCCCCATGGTCACATTATAGCAATAGCACTTAGACTTATACACCGCTCCATAGTGCTTTACAACCCTCTCTAAGCGGTTTACAGAGTTCAGCATATTGCCCCCAACAATCTGGGTCCTCATTTTACCCACCTCAGAAGGATGGAAGGCTGAGTCAACCTTGAGCCAGTGAGATTTGAACAGCTGAACTGCTGAACTAGCAATCAGCTGAAGGTCGCAGTGCTGCTTTTAACCACTGCGCCACCTCGGCTATGACAGTTTGGCTGCCCACCTTTACAACTGACCACAGGGTGTGCTCTCACCTGCCTATATTTCCCTCCCATAGTGCCCTACTGGGTTCCTTGGGCTACTTCCTGTCCTGCTGGGTTCCACAGCCTTAGTCCTCCTCCTCACCCTTCCATATCTTGCTCCTCTTATTCTGAAAATCCCCTTTCCAAAAAAGTGCCCAGCCGATGAGATGCACAGCTTTCCTGTATATGCGGCCACCTTTGTGTGATCTCTCAGAAGGCATGATTTCCTAATTTGGAAAGTCACGCCCTTCTGAGAGATTGCATGAATGGTGCTTGCTTCCCTAATGGTACAAGGCAGCTGTGCAGGATGCATAACACATATTGATAGTTTGGATTATTCTGAATTGATTTTTCAAGGGGATCACAGAACAATTTGTGAATTAATACAGAATTCTCACTTGAGACATAAATGGCCAGGTTTAAATTATCAAAATCTGGATGCATTATTTGAAAACAGAAGTCTTTTAAGAAGTCTGTGGAGAAGGCAGAAGGAAAGAAAAGTTAACTAGCAGAAAGGGGAGTGGATTTGACACAGCATCATAAATCCTGAAGGACTAGGTTTAAGGACAGATTATCTTGGATAAAGTTCATCTACTGTAATCACTAAGAGTCTCAACATTGATTTGATGTCACATTATCAATCAGTATTGATATTATGGTGTGCAGATCCTGGTATTCCCAAGGGAGTATCATCCAGCCCAAAAAGGAAGCAAAAGCAGATTTAAGTATGCCACTTTTGCAGATATCCAGAAAGATAGTTGGGTGATAAGAAATTATATGGAGAGATGGTGATCCAAAGTCTCCTAAAAAGACTGAGATTGCTCAGTGGGCAGGTACTGCTAACTGATTATTGGAAGAGGGAAGAACAAGTCAGTAGTATTGTCATGCCACAGCATATAATTTTTATATACTGTTGTTGCTCTCTAGCCCCAACTAGTGACCAGAGAGACAAATACCAAGTATATTGTTTGAAACTGACCCCACTCCATTACCCACTCTCAAAACAAGTGCATGCTGGGAAGCCGGACTCCATTTCCTTTAGCATTTGGAGAAGGCAGAAGCACAAAGAAGAATCCATCTTAATTGGTGGCACATGGTCATCCAAGGACAAACCCACATCCCACACACAGAGCATCACTGGTGAGATTTAAATTGCTTGCATTTATTAATTGTTATGTTCAGCAGTAACTCAATACTGCCTTTCTTGTATTTGGTTCTCATTGCATGTATCCCTATTTTCCCCAGTTTCACCATATCCTGTTCTTTCAATAAATCATTCAGATCTACGCACATGGTCTGTTTTATTGGAGGATAGGGGGGTTTAGCTGCATGTCGAGCTGCACACAGAATAACATGTAGTGAGGACAGAACAAGTATGGAATGTAGAATTTTGAAAGATGGTATAGCAAACTGGTCAGAGCCCAGAACAGGAGTATTTGGTGTAATAATTTTGCTGAATGTCTAATTTTTATTTTAATAAAAGCCAGTCCATTCTGTGATATCTGTGATATCCATAATGCATTCTTCAGGCTCCACTAACAGAAGATGCCCACAATCTAATCATAAAAAATGATCAAATCACCCCAGAATCATGCAAATGTCATAAATACATGCCAGTTAGTCAAGTGCACGAATTTTGAGGACGTGATCATGGGGGATGCTATGGTGGTCATCATAAGTGTGAAAACTGATTGTAAGTCAAATGTCTATGGATATTCTCAATAATTTGGATGAGGGGATAGATGGGGAACTCATGAAATTTGCAGACGACACCAAGCTGGTTGTAATAGCCAACACTCCAGAAGATAGGCTTAAGGTACAGAAGGATCTTGACAGACTTGAACACTGGACGCTATCTAACAAAATGAAATTCAATGGTGAAAAAGTAAGGTTCTACATTTAGGCAAGAAAAACCAAATGCACACGTATAGCATAGGTGGTATCTGGCTCAATAGTAGTAACTGTGAGAGGGATCTTGGGGTCCTAGTGGACGCTCACTTAAATATGAGCCAGCAGTGTTCAGCAGCTGCCATAAAAGCCAAAACAGTTCTAGGCTGCATTAACGGAGGGATAGAATCAAGATAACATGAAGTGTTAATAGCACTTTGTAATGCCTTGGTAAGGCCACACTTGGAATACTGCATCCAGTTTAGGTGATGTTAAAAAGATGTTGAAACTCTAGAAAGAGTGCAGAGAAGAGCAACAAAGATGATTAGGGACTGGAGGCTAAAACATATAAAGAACGGCTGCTGGAATTGGGTATACTGTATGTGGCTTAATGAAAAGAAGGACTAGGGGAGACATGATAGCAGTGTTCCAATATCTCAAGAGTTGCCACAAAGAAGAGGGAGCTATTCTCCAAAGCACCTGAGGGCAGGACAAGACGCAATGGATGGAAACCAATCAAGGAGAGATGCAACCTAGAACTAAGGAGAAATTTATTGACAGTTAGAATACTTAATCAGTGGAACAACTTGGCTTCAGAGGTTGTGGGTGCTCCAACACTGGAAATTTTAAAGAAGAGATTGGACAATCGTTTGTCTAAAATGGTATATGGTTTCCTGCCTTAGCAGGGGGTTGGATTAGAAGACCTCTAAGGCCCCTTCCACTCTGTCATTCTATTCTATTCATCAGGGGTGGGTTCTAACTTACCTCACTGCCGGTTCGCTTCCTCCTGCGCTGCATGGCCGCGCCTCGTGTGTGCGGATGCGCAGTGGCAAAAATTCAATTTGGGAAAAAAAAGCCAAAAACAAGATGGTGATGCACGCGCAGTGCTGGAAACTCAGCTTCTGCGCATGTGCAGAAGAAACCCCCCCCCCCAGAAAAAAATCTAAAAAAAATCCCCCCCCCAAAAAATGAAAAAATAAAATAAAAAAAAGATGGTGGCGCCCACGGACTGAACCAGTCCGTGATGTCACTGTGACATCACCAGCGGTTTGCTACCGGTTCAGGCAAAGCCGTCCGAACCGGGAGGAACCCACCTCTGCTATTCATCCAGGTCATGGTTGTCCCAAAGGTACTTTTCCCAAAGGCAACTGGACTTCCTTTGTTTTTCTTGAATACCCTTTGCTTCTCATTCAAGAAGCTTCAGTCAGAACTGAAGAAGCTTCTTGGATGAGAAGCAAAATGTTTTCAAAGAAAAGCAAAGAAAGTCCAGTTGTCCTTTGGGAAAGATACCTTTGGGATGGTCATAAGGCACTTCTTTTCAATGGTGTTGTAACTCCGAATGGTCACTAAATAAATAGTTGTGAATCGAGGACTATCTATACTCTTGTTCACTACATACAATGCGCAGCCAGATATATTATGAAAGGATTATGGGAGAGAAGCAGCAAATAGTTTCCCTTTTTCAAATAAGGAGCAAGAAAATCTTCTCCTCTGAATCTTGTATTACACTTTCCATTTACAAATTGAATTATTTACTCTGGAATTACTTACTCTGGAAACAAATATGTTGAATTTTGTCTCTCTCTTTCCCCCCTTAAGCACAAAATATATGATTGTACTTTTTAGACTTTGGAGAACATTTTTAAGGAAGTTGAATCAGCAAGACAGTCTGTGACATCTTGAAATAAATTGGCTGTTGCTTGGGTGAAATTAATTTATTTGATTAATTAGCCCCGGGGTTGTTTGTTTATCTTAGAGTTTCCTTGACAAACACCAAGACTGCATAGAATAATTAAGTGTAGCCCACTTTAAATGCTCATAAGAAGCTGCAACAAATCAATTTCCCTATACTGTTATTGTTATCCCACTGGGATGCTTTAATTAACACAACTCAAAATCATTTGACTGAAAATCGCATCTCAAAAATGGAGGGGAGCTCAAGTCTACAGGAGAACTGGACCCAGTCAAAAAAAGAGATCTTCTTTAAAGCAAACAGACAATAACACTTTGCTTTATTGTAAATGAAGATAAATAAGTTTAGCCTAGGAACAAAAAGACAACGAACTGTCAAGAGGCATGCAACAAATTGACCCCAATTAATTGTTCAATCAATTAAATAATACAGTGTAAATGCAGCCTTTCCATGATGCTTATGAAACTCTTAAGAAAAATTGTTAAAAATAAATAAATGCAACTGCATATTTGTTTAATTTGACTCAGATTCTCTCTTTTTTTTTCAGGTCATTATTTCAAATTCCTGCACCAGTTTATAGGTGTTTTTTTAAAATCGGTATAAATATCTGGACATGTAATTGAACTATTTCTACATAATATTTCTCCAGATATACGTATTCTGTACATCTTTTCTTAAAGAAGAAGATGGAGAACCAATTTGGTTGAAGTGCTATCCTAGAAACCAGGAGACTGTGAGTTCTAGTCCTAGCTTAGGCATGAAATCTGGTTGGTTGGAAATCAGCCCAACCTCACCTCGTAGGGTTGTTGTTGTGGGGAAAATAGGAGAAAGAAGGACTGATATAGGGGTGTCAAACTGGCGGCCTGTGGGCCACGTGCATCACGCACATGCCATGCGCATCCCAACACAGCAAAGCAAAAAACATCGTGATACGTCACGTGATGTCATAAAGACGCGATCAAGCTTGACATCTGTGGACTGTTAGGTACATTGACTGCTGTGAGTTATTTATAAAAATAATAAAGGGCAGATAAAAATAAATATACATGATTGATGTAGATCAGGGCTGTCAAACTTGTGGCCTGCGGGCTGGATGCGTCACGCGCTGGCCACGCCCACACCCAATTTAGCGAAGGGGAAAAGTCATGTGACGCCGCCGTGATGCCGCGAGTTTGACACCCCTAATGTAGATAATGCCTTTCTAATAAAGCTTGCTTCGGTGCACATTTCCCCTTAACATTTTATTTATTTACTTCTCAAATTGAGACACCACCCATCTCACCATCCAAGTGATTCTAGGCAATTTACAGATACAAATGATAAAACCGTCTAAAAGATATAGAATTCAAAATAGAGTGAAGAATAAAAGAAGAACAAAGTTAAAAGACAAGTTAAAAAGGTGAAGATAATTCCCTCAAGCTACCAGCCAACACCAAGGTTGTGTGCTACTTTTTGGTTGTCACATCAGTTGGCAGAGCCAGCTCTTCATATTCTTCTGGAAGGCAAGAAGCAGAAGAAACAGGAGGAGGAGGAGGAGGGGGGGAGGAAGGGGAAGGGGAAGAGGAAGAAGAAGAAGAAAAAGAAGAAGAAGAAGAAGAGGAAGAAGCAGAAGAAGCAGAAGAAGCAAGAGGAGGAGGAGGAGGGGAAGAGGAAGGAGAAGGAGAAGGAGAAGGAGAAGGAGAAGGAGAAGAAGAAGAAGAAGAAGAAGAAGAAGAAGAAGAAGAAGAAGAAGAAGAAGAAGAAGAAGAAGAAGAAGAAGAAGAAGAAGAAGAAAGAGCATTTATGTTCTGTAACTTTATTGTCTAGATTAAGTTTAACATATCTATTTTTTTTAAAGAAATGTATCCTTCTGGAAAGCATTTCTTCTTCCTAAAGTCCATCTACAATCCACAAAGTTTATTAAGTTTCAGCTATTATCTGACTCACTTGAAATCCAGTGCTTCAGAAGCTTAACGTTCTTGTCAGAAACGCATTGCCCGAATCCTGGGGGAAATGCCAACATTTCAGATGAGTTTCTGTTGTTCAGTTTGTGACAAATTTTTATCCTAATTGTATTTCGTGTATTCTGAGCATGGTTTGTTCACATTGCAAACAAAGGAGTTCTCCACTGAACTGCCTTGAGATGCATTTTGCTCACCGTGAGCCTCTCAACAAAAATTGCTGGGCTGCGTTTATTCCTCCCTCTTACTTTCTAAAACAACTGATTTTCTGATATCACGGTTTCCGTCTTTCTCTAATCCCGACCCTAAATATAAAAGGAAGGGTGTTTGAGATTGAGTGTTGAGATTAAGATTTTGGGTGGTAAGAAATCTTGCTAGGAAGTTTTTTTTGTGTGGCTCCAGAAGTTGGAAGGTCAGGGCACCCCTTGGTGCAAGTAGGGGGTTCTTATGAGCTTCTTTGGCTGAGTTTAGGCCCTTATTCCATCTTGACCAGTGTTTCCCAACCTTGGCAACTTGAAGATGTCTGGACTTCAACTCCCAGAATTCCCCAGCCAGCAAAGCTGGCTGGGGAATTCTGGGAGTTGAAGTCCAGACATCTTCAAGTTGCCAAGGTTGGGAAACACTGATCTTGACTATTCCCTTGGTGGGGCAGGTAGCCATTTTACCTGGTTCTACTGAGTCAATGGAGGAGACCAAGCCAGCTTTGGCTGGCTTCTTGGGCTTTCAAGGTCCAAGGGCTGCTTCTACTTTGATGGGAGATGGGGTTATCCCTCCCTGTTCACAGAGGATTCTGGAGTGGCCCTGGCAGTCTGTCTTTGCTGGAGGGGCTTTTGAATCTGACTGCAGACAGGCTGAGGAGTGTAGAAAAATGCTTCACTTACCGTATTTTTCGGAGTATAAGATGTACCGGAGTATAAGACGCACCTGAATTTTTGGGAGGAAAATAGGGGAAAACAATCTGCCTACCAGGTATTCATCTGGCTAGCATCCTTAGTCTGGTCAGCTTCAGCACATTATTTTATCTCCTGGTTAGGACTTAAAAAAACCTTCTTCTGAGAGAATAACAATGAAAGAACCTGCAAGCCAGTAAGAGCTGGGAAGATTGTTAGCACCTGGTTAGGGCTAGAAAAAAACTTATTCGGAGCAGCTTCAGCACATTATTTTATCTCCTGGTTAGGACTTAAAAAAACCTTCTTCTGAGAGAATAACAATGAAAGAACCTGCAAGCCAGTAAGAGCTGGGAAGATTGTTAGCACCTGGTTAGGGCTAGAAAAAAACTTATTCGGAGCAGCTTCAGCACATTATTTTATCTCCTGGTTAGGACTTAAAAAAACCTTCTTCTGAGAGAATAACAATGAAAGAACCTGCAAGCCAGTAAGAGCTGGGAAGATCGTTAGCACCTGGTTAGGGCTAGAAAAAAACTTATTCGGAGCAGCTTCAGCACATTATTTTATCTCCTGGTTAGGACTTAAAAAAACCTTCTTCTGAGAGAATAACAATGAAAGAACCTGCAAGCCAGTAAGAGCTGGGAAGATCGTTAGCACCTGGTTAGGGCTAGAAAGCAACTTCTTTGGAGCAAGTAGAGCAATGAAAAAAAAACCCTGCAAAGACTTAGGGCTGGAAAAACATTCTCCTGAGAGAGTAACAATGAAAGAACCTGCAAGCCGGTAAGAGCTGGGAAGATAGTTAGCATCTGATTAGGGCTAGAAAATAACTTACTCGGAGCAAGTAGAGCAATGGAAAAAAATTCTGCAAAGACTTAGGGCTGGAAAAACATTCTTTGGAGAGAGTAACAATGAAAAAGCCTGCAAGGTAAGAGCTGGGAAGATCTGTTAGCACCCAGTTAGGGCTGGCAAAAAAAAGCTACATTCGAAGTATAAGACGCACCAAAATTTTCAGCCACTTTTAGGGAGGAAAAAGGTGCGTCTTATACTCTAAAAAGTACGGTATGTTTCCTGCATTAGTGGAGGGAAAGAAAGAACTGTCACGTAGTGAATATTGTCAGTTATATGTCTATGCAGGGTGATGCATCCCTATTCTAATATTATGGTACATTCCAATACAAGCAGGACACGTGATGTGATCTTCTGCGCATGTGTGCATTTCTGATTCTCCATTATTATTATGCTGCCTTTGATTCTGACCGGAGCGGTCACGATTTATTAGCAAGATGTAACTATTCATGATTTATTGTTTTTGTACCGAAATAAATATTTTCTATTAGACTTTTAATCTCGGCTTTATTTCTAAGTGTCTGAATTCCAAGAAAAGATCCACATCGCCTCTATGAGATTTATTCTCACCTTTAACAGGAACCAAGAAAGACAGGAAGAGCTTGCCTTCTTGGCCCTTCAGGGAAGAGTGGTACTAGAGATTCAGGGGTAGGAATGGGTAGGAACTTCTGGGGAGAGCAGGTGTCATTGGAGGTCTGGCACTCAGACAAATTGGCCATCAACAGGCACATAAAGATAAACAACATCTACATACCACTCAAAAGAGACAATCAAAAAGCCCAAAAGGAAACAAAAAGATCAAAACAACAGAAATCAACACCCATATGAACAGATATTAACATCAAGATTAACACTAGACCGACAATCAAGAAGTAAACAATACTCCAATCAAGAAACTACCAACTCAGACAAAGAACTAGCAGTAAACAACAGCCTAATCAAGGAACCACAAAAATCCTACCCACCAACACTGAGAGGGCTAACCACTAGTATGTGAAAAGAAGAGCAAACCCTACTCCCTTCTAGCACTGATGATATTACCTAGTGTGATCATCAAACTTCAACAAAGAAAACCATCAAGCTCAGAGCGCATCAGGGACCCCACAGTTCAATCCCAAGCAACAAATATTCACTTCTATCAGTGTCTCTTTTCTGTTTTAAAACACAGATCCAGGAAGAATACCAAGTTGCCCCAACGATAAGTTTTGAATGTTAAGACATCTCAGTACAATTTGCATGTAATTTTATCTACAGTTTAGATCGGGGTGTCAAACTTGTGGCCTGTGGGCCGGTTGCTTCAAGTACTGGCCCCGCCGCCACCCAGTTTAGCGAAGGGGGAAAAAGTCCCAATAAATCACGTGATGCCACCATGATGCCACGAGTTTGACACCCCTGCTTTAGATCTTTAGTAATGTCTTGGATTACTCTTACCTATTAATGTGCTCATTTTGTCTTCTTATTCATAGCTTTTATTAGGAGCTGTTTTTATATGTTTAAATTCTTTGGAGTTTGAGTTGGTATTGAAGTACTTTATAAAAAATACAGAAAGATGATAACACATTTTAGAAATGCGGTTTGCCAGATGTTATGGCAACAGAAGAGGTGCAGCTGTGTCTTTCGCTTTTTGCTGACAATTTTGCATCTAGTCCGGATGCAACTACAGCCCCTATTTTCAAATTGTGTTGCCAAAATGTGACAGCTAGACTGCCAATTTTCAGCAACTTCAATCCCCCAATGTAACATAGGTTTATTAAGATTGCATAAGGCTTAATATACCTATTTAGCCCCATCATACTGAGAAAAAACAGCTACTAATGATATCACTGCATTTATTAGTTCATGCTATCTGTTGCACTTGGAAGTTGCAGAGTAAATCTACACTTAAACTTAAACTTAAACTTAAACTCAAACTCAAACTCAAACTCAAACTCAAGCTTAAGTTTAAGCTTAAGCTTAACCCTAAGGCTAAGGCTAAGGCTAAGGCTAAGGCTAAGGCTAAGGCTAAGGCTAAGGCTAAGGCTAAGGCTAAGCCTAAACCTAAGACTAAGACTAAGACTAAGACTAACCCTAAACCCGTGATGGCGAACCTATGACACGTAGAGCCATATCGGAGGGCCCACGAGCCGTTGCCCTATGTCAGCTCCAGACCGCATACGTGCGCTGGCCAGCTGATTTTCGGCCTTCTTTTTGGCCGTTTGCGCTCTTCCCAGGCTTCAGGAAAGCCTCCTGAAGCCTGGGGAGGGCGAAAAACGTCCCAACAGGCCAACCCAAAGTTCGGAAATGAATTTCCAGTTGGCCCGTTGGGCCATTTTCGCTCTCCCCAGGTTTATTTATTTATTTATTTATTTATTTATTACGGTTTTCTTATATGCCGCCCAACTCCTGAGGGACTCAGGGCGGCGTACAACAGAAAAAAGATACAAGATCACCAATAATAAACGTTAATTTAAAAGCAAATATAAAAATTAAAAATTCATATTAAAAAAAAACATCCAACAATCAGACATACTCGGGGGAGAGCACAGATGGATTAGGCTCTGCCCCCAGCCTGCAGGAAGAGCCATGTCTTAACGGCTTTTCGGAAGGCCAGCAGGGTGGGGATAGTTCGGGTCTCTGGAGGCAGTTGGTTCCAGAGCGCCGGGCCCGCCACAGAGAAGGCCCTGCCCCTAGGGCCCGCCAGCCGGCATTGCTTGGCCGACGGAACCCGGAAGAGGCCAACTCTGTGGGCCCTAACTGGTCAGAGGGAAGTATGAGGCAGAATGCGGTCCCGAAGATAACCTGGTCCTAAGCCATGAAGGGCTTTAAAGATGATGATCAACACCTTGAATTGGGAAGTCTCCTGAAGCCTGGGGATGGTGCAAAATGGCCCTGTTTTTCGCCATCCCCAGGCTTCAGGAGACTTTCCTGAAGCCTGGGGTGAGCGAAAATGCTAGCACATGCACACACGTGAGCCAAAAACAGTTCGCCATCACTTCCCTAAATTGTGTGGCTGCTAGCCCCACCCTCTATAATCTTTTACTATCCTTCATGTAGAGCAGGTTGTCCAACCTTGATAACTTTAAGACTTCAACTTAACAGAATTCTGGAGAATTCATGGCTGGCTGGAGAAATCTGGGAGTTGAAGTCCACAAGTCTTAAAGTTGCCAGGATTGGATATTCCTGATTTAGAGCTTTTACACAGGCTCTTTTTTTTAAAGGTTCTTTAAAAATCAGAAGAGGTTGAAATCCGAATGTGTGATAAATCTTCAGGTTCTTTATGAGACATTTCTGTGGATAATCAGACGGACAATCTAAGTGTATCTGGATTGGATGTCAACTTTAATTTGCCTAGTTATTTTAATTCATTTTGTCAAAAACGCTTTCAGGGATCAGCTGAACACAAATGTGTATCCTTCTTCTCCTTCTCTTTAAACATTTAACATCCATCATCCTGGTGTTATCTTCATCTCCTGGCAAAGTTTAATTTCTCACACAGCTCTGAGCCAATACATAATTTTCATACTTACATCTTAACTCTCTGGGAAGGTAATGGGGCACTGAAAGAGAATGCCATTTGTTGATTGACTCTGATTGATAGCTTGAAATAATTTATAAAAAAAACCTGGAAAACCAATTATTGTATGCCACCCAGAGTCACTTTTGCTAGAGGGGTTGGTCTACAAATTTGATAAATCAATAGCAATAGCAATAGCACTTAGACTATATACCGCTTCATAGTGCTTTACAGCCCTCTCTAAGCAGTTTACAGAGTTCCGCATATTGCCCCCAACAATCTGGGTCCTCATTTTACCGACCTCAGAAGGATGGAAGGCTGAGTCAACCTTGAGCCGGTGAGATTTGAACAGCTGAACTGCTGAACTAGCAGCCTGCAGTGCTGCATTTAACCACTGCGCCACCTCGGCTCTTGTAAAAATATGGAACGCTTCACAAATTTGTGTGTCAAATCAATAACCAATGAAAACAAAAAGCCAGACAAATAAAGCAACAGAAAAAGAAGTCCTTATTTATCTAATAAAGTATCCTGAGAACAACAAGAACATTAGCTTGGCACAAACTTTCTGACTTATTCATCATCAGTATTTATTACTGAAACCTTATCTGTTTCAATGTGGAGAACCATCACCTCAGGACGAGGTGTTCCAAGCTACAACGACAAAATACAAGTATATGAGATTTGCATAATAACTTGCAAAGAATATTAGCTTGAAACAATGTGAGTCTCTGGGATGAACTTCACGGCCCCTTTGGTGTTTAAAGTTGGTAAATATTTAAATAACAACAAGCATATATAATTATAAAGATCATTCTTCTTTAAATGGCCCAGGAAGTAAATGTGTTGCAAATCACGTATAATAGGTACTTTTTCTTTTTCAAAAATAGCTGGCTGAAGAGCAAGGAACTCATTTAAAGATGTGTGTTATATTAACTACAAACATAATTTACCTTTGAAGGAATTAGATTATTTCTACCAGAGGCTGCCAACTGGTAGTCAGAGGGAACCGTAGCTTAGTGGTAGATTTGAAATTCTTTGGTCAAATCTTCCCATAGCTGGGGATGTAATGGAAGTACAGTTTCCAGATTCCCTAGTAGAACAAGTATTGTTGGGGAATTCTGAGGGAATAAATCATAACACATCTGAAAGGCATTAAAGATGAGAAACTAAAATCATAGGACCAAAAGGAATTGGAAGGGGCCATTGAAAACACTGAGTCCAATCCCTGCTCAATAAAGAATTCAAATTGAATCCAAGATTTACAACAATCTGACTTCTTGGAAGAGGAGGAAAGAAGAAGAAGAGGGAGGAGGAGACGCGGAGAAGAGGTTAAGAGTGAGAAGTAGATAGATGGAAGAAGGGGAAGTAGGAAGAAGGGAGAGAAGGAGGTAGAAAGTAGAAGAAGGGGAGAAGGATAGAGAGAAGGGAGTGATTGGATATATGGCAGGACAGATAGGCAATTTAGTAATGATAGATGCTAGATTATTATATTTGAATATTGAACACTGGTACATAATATAAAATATATGTTAATTTCTGATAATACACTATGGTATATGTATTTGATGCTTATGTGAAGAATGTTAAAAAATAAAAAACTTTTTGAAAAAAAAACCAATCTGACTTCTTGAATACATCCAGCAAAGGAGATCTCTCCCCATCCCCACCTCCGGGTAATTGGTTCTAAATGTGAACTGTTCTTACTATTAGGAAATACTTTATAACATTCATTTGGAATATATATTTCTGTAAATCATCCCCACTTTTCTGTGTCCAGCACTCTAGAACAATAGATTGGAAAAGAGGCCTTCAATGTACACGATGAACTTTCAGGAACTCAAAAAGAGCAATCTTATATCTCTTCTTTTCATGGCTAAACCATCTGAATTCCATCTCATAAAAGGTTTAGCCTCCAGTTTCTGATCGTTCTGGTTGTCCTTCTCTTAACCAGTTTGTTCAATTCCTCTTTTGTGTGGTACCCAAAACAGGATGCAATATTTGAGATATAGGCCTGGTCAACACAGACCAACATGCAACAATGGCTTACAGTATTGGTAGTTGTCACCTTTTCACCTTTTCAAACATCAGAGTTTGCTTGATAGATAAAAAGCATAAAATGTTCTGACAAGATATGGGCAAATTTCAGATTGGATCTCCAGTCCAAAATCAGAGCAATCTTTCTAGCGTAATTTTCCAGTCTATGTTGTCATTCCTTGATACAGGGAATGACAAGAACGAATAAATTCTGGTCTAAATTAATTTATTGTATTCCTATCCATATAAATCCTTCAAACTTATAGGTACGCCGGGTCCATGATAAGTTTAAAAATACCAATGATTTGGTGGACAGAATGTAGATCAGAGATCCGAAGACATGGAGAATCCAATATCTCTTCAGTAATACATTTGGTAGTATGTTCATATGGACTTCATCACCCTTAAGTTAAATTCTGCAGGGAAATTTATAGAGTATCCAACACTAATTTCACGAATGCAAGCACATTATTGTTTTAATTTCCTAAAGCTAGTTTAATGAAAAGAAGGACCAGGGGAGACATGATAGCAGTGTTCCAATATCTCAGGGGTTGCCACAAAGAAGAGGGAGTCAAGCTATTCTCCAAAGCACCTGAGGGCAGGACAAGAAGCAATGGGTGGAAACTAAAAAAGGAAAAAAGCAACTTGGAACTAAGGAGAAATTTCCTGACAGTTAGGACAATTAATCCGTGGAACAGCCTGCCTCCAGAAGTTGTGAATTTATTTATTTGTTTATTTATTTATTTGTGAGATTTATATACCGCCTCACAGTGCAAGCACTCTCTAAGCGGTTTACACCATTAAGCAATGCATATATTTACATTGCCCCCAACAATCTGGGTCCCCATTTTACCTACATCGGAAGGATGGAAGGCTGAGTCAACCTTGAGCCAGTGAGATTTGAACCGCTGACCTGCGGATCACAGTCAGCTAAAGTGGCCTGCAGTACTGCCTCTAACCACTGCGCCACCTAGGCTCATTAATGCGCCAACACTGGAAGTTTTTAAGAAGATGTTGGACAACCATTTGTCTGAAGTAGTGTAGGGTTTCCTGCCTAAGCAGGGGGTTGGACTAGAAGACCTCCAAGGTACCTTCCAACTCTGTTGTTGTTGTTGTTGTTGTTGTTGTTGTTGATGATGATGATGATAATAATAATAATAATAATAATAATAATAATAATAATAATAATAATAATAATAATAATAATAATAATAATAATAATATATTGATCATTATCATTGATCCTGGCCGCACAAGAACAGGCAATTCGTACAAATGCCATAAAGGCCAAAATTGATAAATCTTCAAATGATGCTAAATGCAGATTATGCAAGGAAGCTGATGAAACTGTAGCCCATGTGCTCAGCTGCTGCAAGAAAATCACACAGACTGATTACAAATTACGACACAACTCTGTTGCACAAATGATCCACTGGAATTTATGCAAAAATTATAACATCCATACTGCTACAAACTGGTGGGAACACAAGCCTGAAAAAGTCACTGAAAATCAGATGGTCAAGATCTTGTGGGATTTTCGTATACAAACAGACAAGGTACTGGCGCATAATACACCAGACATCACGTTGGTCGAGAACAACAAGGTGACTATAATTGACATTGCAATACCAGGAGATAGCAAGGTCGATGAAAAGGAACACGAAAAAATTGCAAAATACCAGGACTTAAAAATTGAAATCCAACGATTATGGCACAAACCAGCAGTGGTAATTCCAGTAGTGATTGGAACACTGGGTGCTATCCCAAAAGCACTGGAATTACATTTAAAACAGCTCAAAATTGACAAAATCACCATCAGTCAAATGCAGAAAGCCGCACTGCTCGGTTCCGCACATATACTTCGAAAATACATTACGACTTCCTAGGCCCCTGGGTGGGGCTCGACTAGTAATCAATGCCAAATCCGGCGAAACAACTGGCCGCTGTGATACAATTGTATAATAATAATAATAATAATATATAAAGCCACCTGGAAAAGCCAAGGGAAATCATCAAAACCATAAAAAAGCAAAAGTTAGAATATTTTGGACATGTGAAAATACGCCATACTTCACTTAATCCTCCGGGGAAAGATTGAAGACCAACGAGGTCCAGGCGGAAGAAGAACATCATGGCTTCAAAATCTAAGGGCCTGGTTTGGACAAAACTCAGCAGCACTTTTTTGTGCAGCTGATAAAAATAGGATCGCCTACATGATCGCCAACGTCCGATGACAGATCTGGAAACAAGAAGAAGAAGATTTAATTCAATAAGGCTTAAATTAATGACCCAGTTTCAACATTCAGATAGCTATTGATAAAGAAGACCTATTAAATATATCTGAACATGTACAGACAATCACATCAATTCAGTCATTAAGTTATTGGGTAGCTCCACTCTTGGGCACATCTTTTGCAAATATTGTATATAGCAGATATATATACTGATCATGTGACCACCAAGAAGGAAAAGTTTAAAAGTTATGTATTGTTAGGTTTCAGATAATGTAAAAACTCTTATTCTGTTGAGATGCTTTCATTTTCCTCAGTGTATTTATAGGTTATTTGCTTGAACAGGAGAATCTCCTCAGATAAATACAAATTTGCTTCTGGTAACATCTGGTGAATTCATTCTTAAAATAGTTCTTGAGGGTTAAACTGGGCATAACCTGGGATCAACCTGTGTGAAGAAAACTAGAAAATTTCACCCTTGGAGAATGATTGCATTTCTTTCACTCTCAATTAAAGTCATTGTAATTTTTCCACACCTGAGTCATTTCTGATCCTTTGTATTTGAGAGCAAAATTAAAATGTAAAATCAAAAGTATAAGTATAAGGAAAAGAAACCAGCATTTTTTCCTACATGAAATGTAAATGCACTAAAAAGAATTTATACCCTTCCTTTTGAATGGCGTATCTATAGATTGCAGGAGGAATGTCTGACAGTGTAAAATATTGCAGTGACACAAGATATGTTGTGTTCGTTCTGCATTTTTTTTAAAAAGAGCAAAACCAAGAAAGAGAAATTGCCTTTTCCAATGATCACTCTTCCACTGAGTGTCTGTTGCCACTCTCTTTTTTGAATGCTCCGTATTTTCTCATTTTTATGAGATGATGTGACTTTAATAGGAACCGAGGGATTACTCACAAAAAAGCCAGTTGAATGCTTAAAGATAAGGAAAAAAATAGAGTGAGGCTAACTTTATATAAAAAATATTTCTCTAATAATGACATATAACTGACCTGAAAGTGTTCCAGAAAATTTTTAGGGATGTATAAAATTCTCCTCAGAAATGTTACTAATAAAAGAAGACTTTTTTTTGGCCTTAACATTCCTGAATAGTTACATTTAGGAAAAAAAAATTCAAACCACACTTGGAATACTGCATCCAGTTTTGGTTGCCACGATGTAAAAAAGATGTTGAGACTCTAGAAAGAGTGCAAAGAAGAGCAACAAAGATGATTAGGGGACTGGAGGCTAAAACATGAAGAACGGTTGCAGGAACTGGGTATGTCTAATTTGATGAAAAGAAGGACCAGGGGTGACATGATAGCAGTGTTCCAATATCTCAGGGGCTGCCATAAAGAAGGAGTCAAGCTATTCTCCAAAGCACCTGAGGGTAGGACAAGAGGACATTCTGCCTCATACTTCCCTCCGACCGGTTAGGGCCCACAGAGTTGGCCTCCTCCGGGTCCCGTCGGCCAAGCAATGCCGGCTGGCGGGTCCCAGGGGGAGGGCCTTCTCTGCGGCTGGCCCCGTGCTCTGGAACCAGCTCCCCCCAGAGACCCGAACCATCCCCACTCTGCTGGCCTTCCGAAAGGCCGTTAAGACATGGCTCTTCCTGCAGGTGGGGGGGACAGCTTAATCCAATCGAGCTTACCCCCCAAGTATGTATGTTGCTGAATGGATGTTGTTGCTTTTATATTGTTTTTAAATTTTGTACTGTTTTTTTAAATTTTATGAAATTTTGATTATTCTTGTATTTCTCTTTGTTGTACGCCGCCCTGAGTCCTTCGGGAGTTGGGCGGCATATAAGAATAACAAAATAAATAAATAAATAAATAAATAAGAAGCAATGGGTGGAAACAATCAAGGAGAGAAGCAACTTAGAACTAAGGAGAAATTTCCTGACAGTTAGAACAATTAATCAGCGGAATGACTTGCCTCCAGAAGTTGTAAATGCTCCAACACTGGAAGTTTTAAAGAAGAGATTGGATAACCATTTGTCTGAAGTGGTGTAGGGTATCCTGCCTCAGCAGGGGGTTGGAGTAGAAGACCTCCAAGGTCCCTTCCAACTCTGTTATTCTATTCCATTTTACCTCATGGGAAAACCAAATGTAATTTTGGAAAGTGTGAATTGTCGCACGCAATTCTGCTAAATTTGAGTTTTGCTGTCCTGAGTGGTCTTGCACTTTTAATCTCATTGCAGAAGACATTTTCTTTGTAACTCTTAGCCAATCCTTTCTAAATTTAACTGATCTTTTTAAACAGAATTCAGGCGGCCCCTTATGGCTTAAAACCACCACTGGTATTTCTGTTCAATACTGAACTGACACATACATATAAAATAGAAACAACAAGCATATTAATTTCTGTAACAGTTCTGTCAATACAGTCAGCATGGATCTAGTTCATGAGCAATTACCTTTTGGAGAACTGCAGCCGCACCTACCTTTTGTGAATTTGAATTTGAATTTATTAAAATTTCTATGCTGCCCAACTCCCAGAGGGACTCTGGGCGGCTCAAAGAGAGGAAAAGCTGTGGTACATATTGATACCAAGTCAGCAAGTTTGTCAGACAAACAATCTAACAGTAAACAACAGCCTAATCAGGAGCCACTAAGTCCATTCCCACCAACACTGACAGGGCAATCCAGTACAGATAGGTGGTTCTCGACTTATGGCCACAATTGAGTCCAAAATTCCTGTTGTTAAACGAGACAGTTGTTATGTAAATTTTACAACATTCCTTGCCACAGCTATTAAGTGAATCACTGCAGTTGTTAAGTTAGTGACACAGTTGTTAAGTGAATCTGGCTTCCATTGACTTTGCTTGTCAGAAAGTCACAAAAGGTGATCTTTTGTGACCCCGGGACACTGCAATCGTCATAAATATGAGTCAGTTGCCAAGCATCTGAATTATAATCACTTGACCATGGGGATGCTATAACAATCGTGGTCAAAACTCACATTTTTCAGTGCCATTGTAACTTTGAACAGCCACTAAATGAACTCTTGTAAGTCAAGAACTACCTATAGCGTATACAATGAGAAAAAAACCCCGCCCCCTTCTAGCATTGATGATGTTACTTAGTTGGGTAATGAAATGTCTGCAAGAACAAAAAACAAGTTCAGTGAGCACAAAGGAACTACAAGTATTCTCTTCTATCAGAGCTGAGATGGTGCAGTGGTTAAATGCAGCACTGCAGGCTACTGCTAGTTCAGCAGTTCAGCTGTTCAAATCTCACCGGCTCAAGGTTGACTCAGCCTTCCATCCTTCTGAGGTGGGTAAAATGAGGACCCAGATTGTTGGGGGCAATATGCTGAACTCTGTAAACCGCTTAGAGAGGGCTGTAAAGCACTATGAAGCGGTATATAAGTCTAAGTGCTATTGCTATTGCTATCAATTATGCTGGATAGTTTACACTTTTAAAACTTTAAAAGTTCTCACTTCCATTCACCTCCATCCTGTGTTGGACTCATCTTCAGTCTGCCTTTTTCGTCGACACTAGCTCTACACAAGGCTACTGGCTTCTTCAAGACAGCAATGAGATATGAAAACAATAGCAATAGCACTTAGACTTATATACTGCTTCATAGTGCTTTACAGCCCTCTCTAAGTGGTTTACAGAGTTCAGCATATTGCCCCCAACAATCTGGGTCCTCATTTTACCAACCTCAGAAGGATGGAAGGCTGAGTCAACCTTGAGCCTGGTGAGATTTGAACAGCTGAACTGCTGAACTAGCAGTCGTTGCTAGTTGCAATGCTGCTTTTAACCACTGCTCCACCTCGGCTCATACTCATACTTCTTACTCCTTGCTCCCACAGAGAGGGCCTCCTCGGGGTGCCATCAGCCAAGCAGTGTAGGCTGGTGACGCCCAGGGGGAGGGCCTTCTTTGTGGGAGCACCCACCCTCTGGAATCAGCTCCCTCCAGACTTAAGAACCATTCATGATCTGTCCACCTTCCGCCGTGCCCTCAAGACGTATTATTTTTATCAAGCCGGGCTGGCGTGAAAAATTTTTCGGGTTTTTAAGATTTTACCAAATTTTAATTGTATTAAATCAGGGCCACATCGAATATTTTCTTTTAAATGTATATATATTTTAATGTTTATATTGTGTTTTTACTTGGCTGTTCACCGCCCTGAGTCCCCTGGAGAAGGGCGGTATATAAATTTAATTAAACTAAACTTAAACTAAACTAAACTTGCTGAACTTAGTACAGTAGTTGTCCAATATTTGCAGATAAAGATCCAGAATATAGAACATAGAATAACAGAGTTGGAAGGGACCTTGGAGATCTTCTCATCCAAGCAAGAAACCCTATACCATTTTAGGCAAATGGTTGTCCAGTCTCTTCTTAAAAACCTTTAGTGACGGAGCACCCACAACTTCTGAAGGCAAGCTGTTCCACTGATTAATTGTTCCCACTGTTCAGGAAATTTCTCCTTCGTTCTAGGTTGCTTCTCTTCTGGTTTAGTTTCCACGCATTCTTTCTTATCTTGCCTTCTGGTGTTTTGAAAAAATAGGTTGACCCTCCCTCTTCTTTGTGGCAGCCCCTCAAATATTGAAACACTGCTGTCATGTCTCCCCTGGTCCTTAAAGAACAACAACAAAAACAAAGCAATAAAAAAAGAGAAAAGAAACCCACATTCACGAGTATGAGGGATATGGGGAGAAGACTACATAATGAATTACCTGGCTTTCTTATCCTGACTCTACCTGTCTTCTTTTTTATATAATGGTCAGCTTTATTATTGTATTGTTTTTCACCAACTGTGAGGGAACTGACTCATATCCTATTGATGCAGTTCTTGCTTTTCACACTGTTACGTACGGCCGTACGTGATCGAAATTTGCATACCCACCGCTGATTGGTTTTTCTAGTGGCGGGAAATTTAAGCTGTTGTCAGTGGCCGGCCGGCTACAGGGAACCCTTTAAAAGCGGCTTCCCTGCAGCCTGCCGGCATTCTGCATTACTTCGGCTACAGCTAAATAAAAGGTGCTGAACTGTTCCTACGTCTCGCCTCTTCATTCCCGCGCAATCTAACACACACTGTGCTGTTGTTCCTTAATTTCAACATTTATTGTTACCTTCTATCATTTTACCTCATGGAAGGCTTCATAACTTTGATTTGAAGTTCTAATTGCCTGTTTCCTGTGTGATTTAGGGCCAAGCACAGCCCAGCTCTTGTACAGAAGTCGTAAGCAAACATTAAGTTCATCATAGGAAGCAAAAGTTAAAAGGGGATTATGCACAAGGAAAAGCACAGCCATGTTTTCAATCAATCCCAAGCAATAAACACATTTTGGAAGAAGTTAAGTGTGTCCTGATGAGGAGAGCCTCAGGCGACATCGTTAGGCTAATTGTTAATGACACAGAAACATTATTAATTTCTTGAATGGGAAAATTAGTAATGCTGGATTTCAAGCTGAAGACATCTGCTTTAGCTGCTCTTCCTGGGCAAATAAGGATCTTAAAGAGCTTGTGGATTCTAATAAGAATATGGGCTGCAAAACACACAAAAAACTGATCAACTACTAAATTCAGCAAAAAAAATTGTGAATTTGAGGCTGTCAACAACCAGCTACATTTATGGCCTTTTGCAGCGTCCCAAATTTACTCTTCCCCCTCTTGAAAACCAGTGTTAACTACTGGTTTCCCCCCCCCAAAAAGCCCATAATAAAAGAGTAATAAATAATAAAATAAAATAAAATAAAATAAAATAAAATAAAATAAAATAAAATAAAATAAAATAAAATAAAATAATAAAATAAAATAAAATAAAATAAAATAAAATAAAATAAAATAAAATGAAATGAAATGAAATGAAATGAAATAATAAAATAAAATAAAATAAAATAAAATAATATGAAATGAAATAATGAAATGAAATAAAATAAAATAAAATAATAAAATAAAATAAAATAAAATAAAAGAGTAATAAATAATAAAATGCCCATAAAAGAGAGTCCTCCACTCCTCTGCTCGCAATAAAATATCTTATTCCACCAGACTTGAAATATTGGGATTAGACAATTTACAACTGCGCCACCTCCAATCTGATGTAAATGTAGTTCATAAAATCATATATCAAAAAGTCCTTCCTGTCAATGACTACTTCAGCTTCAAATGCAACAATACACGAGCACATAATAGATTCAAACTTAATGTAAACCGCTCCAAACTCGACTGCAGAAAATACGACCTCAGCAGCAGAGTGATCAATGCCTGGAATGCACTACCTGACTCTGTGGTTTCTTCCCCAAACCCCAAAAATTTTAACCTTAGACTGTCTACAGTCGACCTCTCCCCATCTGTAAGGGGCATGCATAAGCGCACCACTGTGCCTACCGTCCCTTTCCTACTGTCCTATTGTCCTCTTTTATCGGTACTTTTTACTTTTGTTATGTTTATACAAACAACTACTATCCTGTACATGTTTGACAAAACAAACAAACAAACAAACAAACAAATAATAAATAAATAAATAAATAAAGAACAACGTGTTGCTTAACAACTGCAGAGTTTGCTTAGGGACTGCAGTGTTTGTTTTAAGAACGCCAGATTCACTTAACAATCACGAATCAAGTCTCTGGTCATGTGATGTTCTACTTTATGACCATAAATGATTTATGACTGTAATGCCAGGCTCAATTATGGCCGTAGGTCAAGGACAACCAGTAGAGCAGGCAAAAGGAGATTTTTAAAAATCCTTTCCTTTTCTTCTGTGTACATTTTTTCCCCAGATTCAGTTTTGACGCTATGAAATGTGATCTGTCAAACATTGAGAATCTCCCACCACCATTCTGCTCTGTATGAATACTCTCAGTCTTTTATCCCAAACAGTCAATCAAGCTTTTAGCTTTAGCTTTATTCTTTTACCATGTGTATGTATGAATGGAATCATGCTTAACCAAGTGTTCAGAACAAACAAATCTTTTTCAAAGCAGATGCCCACAAAACAGTAATTATTCTCTTTCATACTTGGATCTCTGAAAAGCCCAGTTACTTTTTTGTTTGCTCTCTTACTTTTACCCTTTCACATTGTTTGGCAGAACTTTCTCTCTCTCTCCCCCCCCCCCCCCCCCGGCCCCCTCTGGATGGTATTTATTCAGAATGTTAGGATATTTTCCCTTTAAACTCATCTCTCTTTCTTCCATTATCAGAATTCATTGGAGCATAACATGCAAATATCAGCAACCTATTGTTTATTACTTTCATACACATCCTTAATTATCTGCTTAATACCAATTCATATTTTCTGACATACATTTCGGCCCCTTCATTCATAATTAAACCAATATATTTGCTTTCTTGCATTCTTGCTCAATTCCACTCCATATGATCAGGCCACCTTCAGTTAGGTCTATACAACAGTCCTCTTTCAAAAACATACTCTCAAAAATGTCCTTCCTTCCTTCCTTCCTTCCTTCCTTCCTTCCTTCCTTCCTTCCTTCCTTCCTTCCTTCCTTCCCTCCCTCCCTCCCTCCCTCCCTCCTTCCTTCCTTCCTTCCTTCCTTCCTTCTTTCCTTCTTTCCTTTCCTTCTTTCCTTCTTTCCTTTCCTTCTTTCCTTCTTTCCTTCTTTCCTTCTTTCCTTCTTTCTTTCCTTCCTTCCTTCCTTCCTTCCTTCCCTCCCTCCCTCCCTCTTTTGCTCTTTACCATTCATGCTACTTCAATTTATTCCACTTGCATTCCAGGTCATAATATTTGATATGCTATGGTGAATGTCTATGGAGATTCTCAGTCATCCAGGTCATCCATTCATTCAATCATCCATTCCTTGAGTGATGGGCTAACATGCAATTACATACCTTTCCAGGGACATACAATGTGGTCTGAATGGGGGAAAGGGTTTAAAGGAAGTGGGGAAAATAAAGTGGAAATAACCGAGCAGCTTAATTGAATCTTGAAATGTTCATTATTGGGAACTCCATTCTTTTGTTAACCCACACCACAGATCTTCCTGTCTGTAGTACAGAACCATTGCTTTCTTGCGTGAGAATCTCTGACCTGTAGCTAGTGCTGGAAGATTTGGTGTGTCATATTTAGAACTTCATGCTGATGTCAATTATCCAGAATGGAGATTTTATGCAAATCTTTATTTTTGTTGTCTAATTGAAACCAAGACTTACTTTCATTCTGTTTCCGATGAGCTTCCAAGGATCTTGCTTAAAATCTTTGACCATAATGTTTTGAAATGAAAAAAATTATGTTTTTTTTTAAAAAAAAACAACCTTCGGAATGAATAAAATGACATTTGGAAAATGTCTTGGGTCTTTATATTAATACCAAATATTGATTATTTGCCCACCTTCACTCCAAAGAAAACAAAAACAGTAATATAATTAATTTTAGGCAATTCTTTGGAATTTCATATATTATCTTTGAGATTGTTTGCTCCTAATAGAATTTTCATTTCAAAACATTATAGTAAAAGATTTTAAGCCTCTTCAGATATTAGAACCAGAATATTCAGAAAGCTTTCTAAACATATGTAAGAGGGAAGAGATAGTGGGTGAGACATCTGATAGCATATATCAATGTTTCTCAACTTCAACAAGATTTAGATTTAGATTTATTATTAGAGTTGGAAGGGACCTTGTAAGTCATCTAGTCCAACCCCCGGCTCAAGCAGGCGTTCCTACACCATTTCAGACAGATGGCAGTCCAGTCTCCCCTTGAAGGTCGCAAGTGTTGGGGCTCTCACAACCTCCGCTGGCAAGCTGTTCCACTGGTTGATCGCTCTCACCGTCAGAAAGTTTCTTCAACTTCAAGATGTGTTGACTTCAATTCCCAGAATTCCCCCAGGCACCATGTTGATGTATGCCCTACATCAACTCAGCCCAAATGGAGAGAAAGAAATGGGAAGAAGCATCTCAATTTCATTAAGATTCCATCTCAATGAACTCAATGAACTCGATCTGCTTGATTCTTGCAGATCCAGCAGCATATAAATACAAATAAATAAACTATAAACTATGATAAAGGAAATCTTATAATTTCCAAGTTTCTGTATTTACATTTTGACTAGCATTCAAAAATCCTTATTGAAATTAGGATTTTTCTTCCTTGTTCTAATCTATGGGCCTTGACACCAGGGTTCTTTCAATGTCTGTTTGGGGACTGAAGCAAAAATGAAAGATGTATCACAGATGGGAAGAATCTGGTGTCAGGCACGAAAGGCCAGGTCCATATGTGAGGGTTCATTTGACATGATTTATTGCTAAAAGCCTATGCATGGGAAACTTATAAGATAAGGGTCAATAGTACTCAAAGAAGGATTGGACTTAATTCACTTGTGATTATGTAGGGATTCTAGGCTGATCTCTCTTTTCATTCCACTCCAAGCTTCTTCCATTCCTTGTCCTACAATCTGGTTGCTAAGACCTCCAGATAAGGTCTTAGATCTGCTTGTATAATGATTTGATTTGATTTGAAATACCCACCCTCACCCACCATTCAATTGATACCATTATTGGGAGCATGCAGGATGCAAAACATGTAACTTCAGAATTAACTGAGTTTGATCTCAGTTATTGGTTGATAGTGAAGTCAATCGACTGAAACATTTCTGTTCACTCATTAACCAGACACGCATGTTCTAATTAACTGCCAGTTTTCTGGAAGCATTACAGACTTGCAATATAGAGATGCCTTTACAATCTTATTGATTTTAATACTCAAGCGTGACTCAGTTTGAGATGTAAAACCAGAAAGCTTAGGAAACTGGAAACTTTATTATATGGTATTATGATAATCTGGTAGTACTCCAGATTGGCTCAGTTCTGGACTGTGATTTCAGGAGTCGGACTTATTTAGTGGGCTGTTAATTTTTATCTAGAGGCAAGTATCTTGGGTCTGACTTCTAACTAAGCATTTACATTAACTTTAATTTGACCTTAATCTGAAGTTATGGAAGTTCTCACTGAAGAACTTTGAGAACTGTTGGATTTAAAAGAACTACCGTATTTTTCGGAGTATAAGACGCACCCTTTTCCTCCCTAAAAGAAGCTGAAAATTTGCGTGTGTCTTATACTTAGAATGTAGCTTTTTCAAAGCTTTTTTTCCCAGCCCTAATGAGGTGCTAATGATCTTCCCAGCTTCCTATTCCCTCCAAAGAAGGTTTTTTTCCAGCCCTAAGTCTTTGCAGGCTTGTTTTCATTCCTACTCCCTCTGAAAAAGCGGTGCTAACGATCTTCCTGGCTTGCTGCATTTATTTTTATTCCTACTCCCTCCGAAGCAGTTTTTCCTGGCCTAAGTCTTTGCAGGCTTGTTTTCATTCCTACTCCCTCTGAAAAAGCGGTGCTAACGATCTTCCTGGCTTGCTGCATTTATTTTTATTCCTACTCCCTCCGAAGCAGGTTTTCCTGGCCTAAGTCTTTGCAGGCTTGCTTTCATTCCTACTCCCTCTGAAAAAGGCTTTTTCAGCCCTAACCAGAGAATAAAATAATGTGCTGAAGCTGAACAGACTAAGGACGCTAGCCAGATGAATACCTGGTAGGTAGATTTCCCCCCCTAATTTCCTCCCCCAAAACTAAGGTGCGTCTTATACTCCGGTGCGTCTTATACTCCGAAAAATGCGGTAATTCCAAAACTTTGAAAGTTTTGTTTTCCTTTTAAACCCCCCCCCCCAATAATCTGGCTCTGTCTGCTCTCTATTCCTTCAAAAGACCCATGACCAGGAAAGCAAGGGGGTTGGTAGGAACAATGTCCCCACAAGAGAATGCAGAAAGCTCCTCTCAAGTCTTTCAGCCTTCATCTAAACAATTACATTATTTATTGTAGTTTACAGAAATCTCAAATAAATGTTCCACTCACAACTGGAAAACCCGAAATTGTATTCATTGCTGAGGACTTAATTTGTGGCATCAGAGTGCTTTGATTCAAACACCATTTCTTTAAGTTTTAAATTAGCATCTGTTGAGGAACCTTTGATGGAAAGCATCGGTGCGCTATTTCAGGAAAGGATTTCATGACATTGGAAAGCTTAATCTCTAATGACAAAGGAGAAAAGGGTGTTTATCACGAATCTATGCTCTAACACAATGGTCACTTCTAACAATCCGCATGCATAATGGGATAGAAGTACAGCTCTACAAGCCATACTCATGAACCTTGTCGTACTGAAAGAAATAAGATACACATACGTAATTCGTATGCTTCATTATTTTAAGATAAAGGAATTGTGCAAATTTTAAAAGCCTTAATTTTTTAAAAAAGCATTTGATTAAAAGGAAAAAATGGGGACAGGTTTTAGGTTAGAGATCGGATTACTGTTTTTTTTTAAATTTCTGTTATGGTAGCCATTATCTGAACACATGTAGGGCAGCTGATAAAGATAGTAAAAGAAAAAGAAAACAGTTTCTGGCACTTAGATTTACTTTCCTTCTTTTTTCATATGACTTTATTAAGATTTTAATCAAGAAAAATGGAAAAAATGTTGAAGCATTGTAAAATGAATGATTGTAAGTCTACCTATATCCGTGATGGCGAACCTATGGCACGGGTGCCACAAGTGGCACGCGGAGCCATATTGGTGGGCACGTGAGCTCAGATCCGGCATGCATGTGTGCACCAGCCGGCTGATTTTCGGGCCTTCTGGGCCCACTGGGAGTCAGGAAACAGGCTGTTTCCAGCCTCCAGAGGGGGTGGGGAAGGCCGTTTTCGCCCTCCCCAGGCTCCTAGAAAGGCTCTGGAGCCTGGGGAGAGCGAAAAATGGACGTACCATTGCATGCTGGGAGCAGGGGGGTCATGCGTGCATGTGTGGGGGTGCATGGAATTATGAGTGTGGGCACGCACACACGTGATCCCCCACATTCCCCCCCCTTTTGGCACGCGAACCAAAAAAGGTTCGCCATCACTGACCTATATGCTAAATTGCACACTGGGATGGCTTCCCCGATGCTGGTTCAGATGATGAAGAAGAACCAACTCCAGAGGCTTTGGACGAGAGCATGGGGATTGTCAGGAAGGAGGTCTCCGAGCAGGGAGTGAATGGGAAGAAGTCGAGGAGAGGCCAGAAACCTCAGAGGGGCCATCAGGGAATCAATGAGGTGAGCATCTGGCTGAAGAAGAAGGGACTCAGGGACCGAATCAGAAATGCAGGATGAGAAGGAACACAACTGCAGCTGGTCAGCAGGATGAGGAAGAATTGCTTCCTCCACCAGATCCCAGGACTCGCAGCAGAGGTGGGTTCCTGCCGGAGCTGCCCAGTACGCAGCTCTGGTAGGGAGCGGTGGATTTTGCAACCGTTCCGAGCCCTCTCTGCCGGTCCACCCGGCGCGTTGCCATTTTTTTTTCGCTGATTTTCGCTGATTTTCAGGCAATTTCAGGAAAATGGTGCCGAAATCTCGCGAGGGGACGCGCACGTGTGTAAGATTTTGGTGAGATTTTGCTTCTGCGCATGCGCGGAAGCAAAATCGTGCCAAAATCTCTCTCGCGCACGTGTCCCCTCACGAGATTTCGGCGTGATTTTGCTTCTGCACATGCGCAGAAGCAAAATCGCACGAGGGGGCGCGTGTGTGTGGAGATGCACGCGCATGGCTCCGGTAGTGAGATAAGTGAGCAACCCGCCTCTGACTTGCAGGGCTGAAAGGAGGCAGGCACAATGGAGGTCAGCCAGGCTACCGGCAAGGATGCAGCCTCGCCCCTCCTAATGAGTTACACCAGTCCAGGCCTATTTAGCCCGGTCAGTTAAGCAGCCTGACATTGGAAAACAACAGTACAGTTTCTTTCTGTGTCTCTGGCTTGGCTTCTTGGATTCCTGTCTTGTTTCTTGAATCTGTGCTCAGACTCGTGTTACCTTGGATTTGGATATCATGCCTTTGGAATTGTGCCTAGACTTGGATTTGGTATTTTTTGTTGGTTGACTTTATGTTGGACTTTGCTTTATTGGAATTTTGAAGGGGTTTGTTTGCAGGCAAATTGAGTGCAAAGGACCTGGGGGAATGACATTAGGGGCTGGTGGTGTTTAAAGAAAGCCATTTATTTATTTATTTATTTATTTATTTATTTATTTATTTATTTATTTATTTATTTATTTATTTATTTATTTAGTCAAGCATGTACAGGGTAGTAGTTGTTTGTATAAACATAACATAAGTAAAAAGTACCGATAAAAGAGGACAATAGGACAGTAGGACAGGGACGGTAGGCACAGTGGTGCGCTTATGCATGCCCCTTACAGACCTCTTAGAAATGGGGAGAGGTCTAGGGTTAAAGTTTTGGGGGTTTGGGGAAGAAACCACAGAGTCAGGTAGTACATTCCAGGCATTGATCACTCTGTTGCTGAAGTCGTATTTTCTGCAGTCGAGTTTGGAGCGCTTTACATTTAGTTTGAATCTATTACGTGCTCGTGTATTGTTGCGGTTGAAGCTGAAGTAGTCATTAACAGGAAGGACTTTTTGATATATGATTTTATGAACTACATTTAGATCAGATCAGAGGCGACGTAGTTGTAAATTGTCTAATCCCAATATTTCAACTCTCTCTCTCTCTCTCTCTCTCTCATCTATCTATCTATCTATCTATCTATCTATCTATCTATCTATCTATCTATCTATCTATCTATCTATCTATCTATCATCCATCCATCCATCCATCCATCCATCCATCTATCATCCATCCATCCATCCATCCATCCATCCATCTATCATCTCTCTCTCTCTCTCTCTCTCTCTCTCTCTCTCTCTCTCTCTCTCTCTCTCTCTCTCTCTCTCTCTCTCTCTCTCTCTCTCTCTCTCTCTCTCTCTCTCTCTCTCTCTCTCTCTCTCTCTCTCTCTCTCTCTCTCTCTCTCTCTCTCTCTCTCTGCAACAGGACACACCTGCATGAATAAAGCTCCATGTTCTAAGAGCAAAGAATACAATATATATGCTTACATGACATGCAATGCAAAAAGAAACAAGCTAGCATGTGCTTTAACATGACAGCTTGGTTTTCAGAAGAGAATGGCTAAGTTCGCTAAACCATGCTGAACTATCAGGAAACCAACCCTACATTAGCCTAGCATGGTATTCTATATGTCAAATTATGATATTCAACACCTTTATTTTACAGAATGATTTAAGGAAATGTCCATATATTTACATGTTTGGGCTTAGCAGTAATTGCTGTTCAAATCAAGCCATTATGTACTTCAGGAACTCCATAGACCAAAATGTTTGTTTCATATGCCCATTTATCTTTGTGTGTGTTTAAGCAACTTTGACTGCCATGCATTATTTACCATCTACGTCATTCTGCATATAGATTTAAAGAAAACAAAGTGTGTGTGTAGCCTTTACTGCTGAACTGAATGCATAAACCTGCCACTCACAAAACAGTTGCGATGATTTAACAATCTGCACACATCAACTGTATATTCCCAGATTTCTTTTTCTCCTTCATGGTTGCATCTTGTAAAGATTTGGTTTGAACTCTGTTCTTGCTGATGGAAGACATCTAAGGAGAAGACATGCAGAGAATAGGAGGATGCTGATAGAGGAAAGAATTGTACATTGATTACACACTGGAGAGATTAAAAGTAACTTTCTGCTAGAGTAAAGTCAGAAACAAGATCTGTTTTAGATCATAGGGCTAAAAAAATGTTTATGAAGATTCTAAGTCATCCAGGTCACAGTTGTCTCAATGGTGCTTTTTCAAAAGGCAACTGGACTTTGATTATTCTCTTAAGGAAGAAGAAGACTTTTCGCTTCTCATTCAAGAAGCTCATCAGTTGTGGCTGGATGTTTGGTGTGTGTGTGTGTGTGTCAGAGGTGGGTTCCTCCTGGTTTGGACCGGTTTGCCCGAACCAGTAGCAACCCGCTGGTGACATTATGATGACATCACAGAACTGATTCTGTTGGTGCTGGTCCATGGACACCACCATCTCTTTTTTTGATTTTTTTTGGATATTTTTTTTGAATTTTTTTTTTTTGAATTATTTCCCGGGTTTCTTTTCTTCTGCGCATGCACAGAAGCCGAGTTTCCGGCACTGCGCATGCGTCGCCATCTTGTTTTTGGCTTTTGGGGGGAATTTTTTTGGAATTTTTTGGCACTGTGCATGCGCGTCCACGAGGGAGGAAGCGAACCAGCAGTGAGGTAAGTTAGAACCCACCCCTGGTGTGTGTGTGTGTGTGTGTGTGTGTGTGTGTGTGTGTGTGTGTGTGTGTGTAAGAATTAGTTCTAACAGGTTGGTGGGTGTGGGTGGAAGGATTATATTTCTTTCCAGTCATCTGTTTGTTAGTTCACACCCTGCTGATGAAAGCCCAGACACGCTGGGCAGGCCTTGTTGTAAGGATGCCAGACCATCGCATCCCCAAACAGCTCCTCTATGGTGAGCTGTCTCAAGGAAAGCGATCGCACGGGGGACAAAGGAAGCGATACAAAGATACATTGAAAGCCTCCTTCAAGTCCCTGGATATCGACACCACCTCCTGGGAAACCCTGACACAAGACTGATCAACATGACGCACACTGATCCACCAAGGCTGCCAGACATCTGAGGACAGAAGAACAACCATAGCACAAGAGAAGTGAGCACTCCGCAAAGCCAGAGCTGCAAATGCTGCAACAATGGTGCCCACACATGTCTGCCCGACATGTGGCAGAACATTTCGTGCCCGTATAGGCCTTACCAGCCACCTGCGGACACATCATGGACAGCCCACAACCTGTTAGATATCCTCTTCAAACACGATGGATGAACATAAGTACCATCTCTGAGAGCCATTGAGGCCACATGAAGGTTTATCTGTGCCCTTAGGGTCACCTGAACCTCTATCTGGATAGAGAGGACCATTGGTTTGAAAGAGGAGTAGATGAGGTTTACCCCCCTAGGTTACCACCTACCTCCTGTCTACAACATAGTACTTGCAGCAGTTCCAAGAAGATTCCACACCCATGTACACTCTGATTCAGGTGACCCTGAGGGCACAGATAAATCCCCAAATGGTCTCAATGACTCTCAGAGAGATTGCTAACAACTGCAAAGAAATATAATCCTTCCATCACCATCACCAACATCCTGTCATAACTAATCCTTCCAACCATCCAGCCAGAACTGATGAAGCTTCTTGAATGAGAAGTGAAACCTCTTCTTCTTCCTCAAGGGGAAAAAAAGTAGCCTTTTAAAAAAGCACTTTTGAGATGACTAAAGAATATTGATGTTTTCATCTCATTCCTTTCCAGGATCAGATTTTTGGAGTATGCAACTTTAAAACACTTCAGTGGGGTAAGATGAAAGTAGAAATGATGACAATCTATAAGTGGGAATGAAGATGGGAAGTGTGGTAGTTTACGACCGGGTAAACTATGAATGATGGTGATGCATCTTACATATCCTTTGTTGTTAGAACCCTGTTCAAACGTTTGGTTTGCTAATATATAACAAGCCACAAATCAATGTTATGTGTCTATCGCTTTAAATGCATTGAAGGCTGAATGCTACATAAGGAAGCAAGAGAGCATTCTCAGAATGGTGATTAATGCTGCTGTGTGTGTTTGATGGTGATCCGGAGTGCTGACTCTCTGCTGGTTATCTCTGCTGCTTCACTGATGAGTAATTATCTTTGTGGCTGTTTGAAAGTGCTGTGAAGAGCTGCTGTGAAAAGAGTAACTATCTGTGATAGTGTAGATTTGATTGTTAGCTGTAATCTTTGTTTGTTAGTTAAAACAAAGATAGGCAAGAAGAAGATTCTTCATATGGACTGACTTACTGTGTACGACTTGGACTTCCTATTTAACTTTGCTACTATAAGTAAACTATTTGTAAATACTAAACTGTATCTGTTTATTGACTGAATAGCATTCATATCAAACTGCAACACCACAACCACAATCACTATTTCGCTGTGTATGTGCTCAATAGCACAATAACTCCTAAACATTTGTTTTCCAAATAAAATCTATAATGTTTGCCTCTCAAACCCTCTTTCATGGGGCCGAAGAGATGATCGTCTGAAGCCCCATGAAGGAGGGTTTGAGAGGCAAACATTATTCTAGTGACGAGGAAGTGAAAACTGCAGTGAAGAAGTGGCTCAAGGAACAGTCAACAGAATCTTATGAGGCAGGGATACATGCTCTCATTCGAAGGTGGAACATTGCTATTGAGAGAAACAGTGACTATGTTGAGAAGTAGGGATGTGATCCGCAGAGGACCAGCTTCATTTTGATGTATGCTACATGTTCCTGTGTGGGTAATTATACCTGTCCTAAAGAAAATGGCATTACATTTTGACTCACCCTCGTATTTAACCTATTAATAGGTATATTACTTTGTATGTATTACATTAGTATAACTATATTACTAGTATAACTATATTTGCTGAGTTAAAAAGGAAATATGCTACAAGAAAAGATTTCAGAAATATGTGAATTATAAAAATTATATAAACATAAATCGTCAATATTAATTGCTGTAAGATAACCCTAGAGGTTATATTGTAAGATATATGTCTGTTAGCGTTTTGTCCCAGTGTGTTTTTTGTTTTTGTTTGTTTCTGTTTTTTGTATTGTTTCTTTTTAAATGTAAACAATTCAATACAAATTATTTTTTTTAAAAAAAGAATCAAGATCACGTGAAGTATTAGTGCCGCTTTACAAAACCCTAGTAAGACCACGCCTGGAATACTGCAACCAATTTTGGTCACCATACTACAAAAAAGATGTTGAGACTTTGGAAAAAGTTCAGAGAAGAGCAACTAAGATGACCAAAGGCCTGGAGACTAAAACATATGAAGAACGTGTTGTTGTATGTCTTTCTTTTTAACTTTTTAAAAATTGTTTTTAATTGTTTTTTATTCTCTAGTGTTCTTTGAAATGCTGTACGCCGCCCTGAGTCCTTAGGGAGTAGGGTGGCATAAAGAACTCCAAAATAAAATAAATGAATAAAATAAACGGCTGCAGGATTTGGGTTTGGCTAGTTTAAAGAAAAGAAGAATTAGGGGTGATATGATATGATAGCAGTATTCCAGTATTTAAGGACACAAAGAAGAGGGGGGTCAAATTATTTTCCAAAGCACCTGAAGGCAAAGACAAGAAACAATGGATGGAAACTAATCAAGGAGAGAAGCAACCTGCAATTGAGGAAAAACTTCCTAACATTGAGGACAATTAACCAGTGGAACAGCTCGCCTTCAAAAATTGTGAATGCTCCATCACTGGATGTTTTTAGAAAGAGACTGGACAGTCACTTATCTGAGATGGTATAGGATCTCCTGCTTGAGCAGGGGGCTGGACTAGAAGACCTCCAAGGTCCCTCCCAGATCTATTCTATTTCTAAACATTCTAGACTTACCTAGCTCCCGCAACCATTCATTGTACGATTTAGCTTCCAGATCCTTTATCATCTTTGTTGTTGTTCTCTGCACACTTTCCAGAGAGAAATAGTATTTGTATTTGCATTTGTATTTGTTTATTTGTCAAGCATATATGATGATAAGCAAAGTATAAACAGTAAAACATGATTGAATATATATATGTAATAGTACAAGCATGAATAAGAGTACAAGAGGTATGAATATATGGGTACATTAGGACAGGAACGGTAGGCACGATTGTGCGCTTATGCACGCCCCTTACCGACCTCTTAGGAATGGGGTGAGGTCGATGGTAGATAATAAGAGGTTGAAGTTTTGGGGGTTTGGGGAAGAAACTACTGAGTCAGGTAAAGTGTTCCAGGCATTAACCACTCTGTTGTTGAAGTCGAATTTTTTGCAATCAAGTTTGGAGCGGTTTACATTAAGTTTGTATCTATTGTGAGCTCGTGTATTATTGCGGTTGAAGCTGAAGCAGTCGTTAACAGGTAGGACATTGTGGCAGATAATTTTGTGAGCTACACTTAGGTCAAATCGAAGGCGGCGTAGTTCTAAATTTCCAAGTCCCAAAATTTCAAGTCTGGTTTTGTAAGGTATTCTGTTGTGAACAGAGGAATGTAATACTCTTCTTGTGAAGTATCTCTGGACATTCTCAATTGTGTTAATGTCTGATATGTAGTGTGGGTTCCAGACTGATGAGCTGTATTCAAGAATCGGTCTAGCAAATGTTTTGTATGCTCTGGTTAAGAGTACAATGTTACCAGAGAAGAAGCTGCGCAAGATTAGGTTAACCACTCTTAATGTACAGAGTACGAGTATAGTGTAAGAGAAAACAGTGTCGTGATTTTTTTTTCTGCTTTTGTGTGTAAAGGAATGAATGATCCGGCAAGACAATTTTTAGGATGCTCTCTTTTGCACAAGTCCTTTGTGTGGAAAGAGTTTGTCACAACCCATAGATGGTGCTGTTGCTTTTCCCTGGTCATTGCTAGGATGACAATGCAGGAGATTTTCGCTGAAAAAAGATGGAATAATGCAGAATGCGTAGCATTTGAATCTTTTAATGTTTTTTTCCCCAAATATAAATGTTACATGGGTCTGCCAGCCTCTGGATCAAAACTTCCCCCAACCCCTTTTCATATGGAATCTAGAGGACTATTTGATCTGCTTTAAATAAGCACAGAAGGATAAGGAGGAGATATCTGATTGTAATGAAGAACTTTTGGAGAGTTTGTTTGTTTATTTATTTGTAGTGGAGAAAATAGGATGGAGGTGTTTCCCTTTGAATTTATTGCGATATGGCTTGGGAGCACCTGGGCTCAAGAAAGTTTAAATTCTGCCTATTTATGGCATTAATGTGCAATCAGCACAAAGGGAGAATGAACAATGTCAAATTTTCAAACCAGTTTCTGCACTATTTCGAAAGACGGATTTTAACACTGAGATTTTCCAACTTAGATTTCATCAAAGGAGGGGAAAATAGTTAAACCTGGGGTTGTCTAAAAGGCATCAAGTGAAATAGTTTACCCGTCAAGCCAGCAGATGAAGAAAGAGATACAAATAAATGAGTGTGTAAAGATGGGCTAGAATCTTCTCTGCCGTCTTGTCAACATGGCTAGGAGACATGATAGCGGTGTTCCAATATCTCAGGGGCCGCCACAAAGAAGAGGGAGTCAAGCTATTCTCCAAAGCATCTGAGAGTAGAACAAGAAGCAATGGGTGGAAACTAATCAAGGAGAGAAGCAACCTAGAACTAAGGAGAAATTTACTGACTGTGAGAACAATTGATCCGTGGAAAAAATTGCATCCAGAAGTTGTGAATGCTCCAACGCTGGAAGTTTTTAAGAAGAGATTGGACAACCATTTGTGTGAAATGGTATAGGGTTTCCTCCTGCCTGAGCAAGGGGTTGGACTAGAAGACCTCCAAGGTCACTCCCAACTCTTCTCTTCTCTTCTCTTCTCTTCTCTTCTCTTCTCTTCTCTTCTCTTCTCTTCTCTTCTCTTCTCTTCTCTTCTCTTCTCTTCTATTCTTCTACTCTACTCTACTCAAGTGTATTTTTCAATGTGTGGGCAGTGCTACTAAAAGTATTTTTAGGACTGATTTGAAGGCATATAAGGTTATATAACTAGATCAGTGTTTCTTGATGTGGCAATATTAAGATGTAGGGGCTTCAATTCCCAGAATTCTGGGAGTTGAAGCCTCCACATCTTAAAGTTGTCAAGGTTAGGACACATTGGATTAGACTACTTCCTGAAAGGCCGCTTACTCCAATCGTTTGCTGGTGCAGCAAATCCTCAATTAGAGGAATCATCTCAAAATAAATCATTGATCAATAAATCAATAAATGTATTTTTGATGATCATCTTTCCTTGTTTTCTTTAACTGTCCTTCTTGTGATTCCTGGGGCTATAACACATTCATAATACTGTAGTTTTCTTGGCAACAATGTGGAAGTAGTTTTCTTCTAGGTTTCTTTATTTTTTTCATTTTCTGGAGTGTTGGATTCCCCCCTCCCATTCACTTATAAAAGACAAATATAGAGTCTTCACTTTCATTATTCTGCTTTTCTTTAAAAATATATAGAGAGTTCGTATTTAAGTACATATTTCAATAATGATTTTAATGCACTGCCTTTGTCTTTCAAACTATGCATTTCTATGTGCACAGTAAAGTATGCCTTTCTTCACACACAATTCATACATTATAACATATTTTTTAAAAAACTCAATATCTAAATAATATTCTCATCCTACTTTTCAGCGGAAGACTAAGCTGACTTAGTCTGAAATATGGAATGAATAAAAATTTTCCACGAAAGGAAAATCTCTTTCACTCAACGTATTCTCCTTCAATTTCTGCTTGAAGATATCCAGGGAAGGAGAATCTATCAACTGTGCAGGTATTTGGATAAATTTTGGCAATAAAATTTGTATAAAATGGTATTCAATAAGTGCATAATAATTAAATATAACATTAATATACATTAAAATGCTTTTTGAGCAGATAAGTACAATATCAATTATATCAATCAATGTATTAGTCTGTTATGTCATGCATTATTTTTAATAGATGATAATAGGAAGTCTAATTATATAGACAAATCTAATTCTTCAAAATGATGCGAAGACCTGGTAGCCTTTTCAAAAAATCCGAGCCCAGAATGAAAGGGGAAAACAGCCATTTTAATTTAGAGCTAGACTAGGTCGTGCAGAAGCAATAGAAATGAGAAATAACATTAAGGGACATATTTTTATTTTCCCATTCTTCACTCAGACGGTTCTCCCCAAACGGTCATGATTTAACTGGGCATTTCAGAGAGCAACTGCCTAGTGGTATTTATGGCATTAATGTGCAATCAGCACAAAGGGAGAATGAACAATGTCAAATTTTCAAACCAGTTTCTGCACTTCTCCATTGCAGCAAGTCAACATGATCAGTGTTAACAGCTCCTCATATGAGGTTT
>JALIGW010000003.1:3520000-3542500 GCA_023053685.1 Diadophis punctatus similis | reverse complement strand
GGGTAATGAAACATCTGCAAGAAAACACCCAAGTACAGAGAGCATCAAGGACCCCTGATATGAAAGAAGATCACAGAGGTGGCTTGGCTAAATGGAGAGAAGTAACAAGAATCCAGTTGCAAAACAAATTGATGAAGGAACCCTTGAGAGGAAGGAGAAAACTGCCAAAGTTTGGCTTAGATGGAGTTAAGATCAGCGGTGAAATCAGCTCTGTTAATAAATTGGGACTTTGAGGAATACTTTGCCTTGGATTCTGATTTAATTTTGGATGCTATTTGGAACCCTGACAGCAATGGCTGGTTGTAAGCCACTGTTTTCATTGCTGTCAGAACTTGGACTGGTTGCTAAATGACTGGGTGTAAATTGAGGACTGCCTGCCTCAAAAGGAGAGCTTAAAAGGTCAAAGAGTAGAGGCAGTGGACTTTATTGCACCAAAGGGCAGGTCCAGAATCCATGGTTAAAGCTACAAGGAAAGAGATTCAGGCTATATGTCAGGAGGAACTTTTTGACCGTATGAACTATTGATGATGTTCGTCCATCGTATTCGAAGAGGACCTTGACATCTATAATTGGGGGGTGTGTGTGTCAAGATTTGCACGTGAATTGGATTAAACTATTAGCCAGTAGAACAAGCCACCTCATGAAATGAGCTTTTCTTCTTCTTCTAAAGGTCTTCAAACAAGGCTTTTTAAAATTTATTCCAGGGGTCTTCAAACAAAGTTGGATATTCAATATATGCTTGTAGTGCATCTTGCCCTGAACAAAGGTTGGATTAGATGTCTTTTAAAATTCCTTCCAGCTCCATCATTCTATTGTCATCAACACTACCAGGAGGGTAGCTCTAATTCTGTCCAAAATCTTCCCATTCAAAGTGTCTAGGAAGAGGAAAAAGTAACAGCAACCGTGACAACTATACTGGGCATTGTCCCAAATATCCTGAAGCTAAAATGTAAAAAGAAGAATGTGCCAACTTTCCTGTTAACTACTATACAACAAGCTGTCATTCTCCAAACGTGAGTAACACAAGGAGCTTTGCAAACAACTCGAGTCACTTGCTTCAGAAAGAGCTCTGTTACTTGGAATCCCCATCTGAGATGATGTTGACGATGTGAAGTTATTTCAGTTAGGGGACTGGAAAATATAATATACAAAGAGCGGTTGCAGGAACTGGGCATGGCCAGTCTAGCGAAGAGAAGGACCAGGGGTGACATGATAGCAATATTCCAATACTTGAGGGGCTACCACAGATAGGAGGGGGTCAATTCTATTCTCTATGGCACCAGAAGGCCAGACAAGGAATAATGGATGGAACTGACCAAGGAGAGATTCAACCTGGAAATAAGGAGGAACTTTCTGACAGTGAGAGCGATCAACCAGTGGAACAGCTTGCCTGTGGAGGTTGTGAGAGCTCCAACACTTGAGACTTTCAAGAGGAGATTGGACTGCCATTTGTCTGAAATGGTGTAGGGACTCCTGCTTGAGCGGGGGGTTGGACTAGATGACCTGCAAGGTCCCTTCCAACTCTAGTAATCTGTAATCTGTAATCAGTTGCCCTAAAGTTCAAATCCTTGCACTATTTCTTCATACAGAGAAAGACAGAAAATGATCTGAACAGGCAAAACAGGATCCCCAAAAGACGGTGCCCTCTTTCCAAAATGAAGCAGGAGAATAACTTATTGGTTTGTCAATGTAATAATTTCATCATTGCTAAGCCTTCAAAAGAACCCAAATAATACTTTATACTTGGACATCACCTGATAGAGTACACAGGTAATCCTTTACTTATGACCACAATTGAGCCCAAAATTTCTGTTGCTAAGTGAGACATTTGTTATGAGTAAGTAAGTAAGTACTTACTTAGTACTTACTTAGTGAGTACTTACTTAGTACTTAGTACTTAGTACTTACTAAGTGAGTAAGTGAGTTTTGCCCCCATTTTATGACTTTCTTGCCACAGTTGTTAAATGAATCGCTTCAGTTGTTAAGTTAGTAATTCGGTTGTTAATTGAATCTGGCTTCCCTATTGACTTTGCTTGTGAGAAGGTGGCAAAAGGTGATCACATGACCCCGGGACACTGCAACCGTCATAAATGTGAGTCAGTTATCAAGCATCTGAATTTTGATCAGGTGACCACGAGGATGCTGCAATGGTTGTAAGTGTGAAAAATGGTCATAAATTTTCTGAGCTGAAGTGGTGCAGTGGTTAAATGCAGCCATTGCAGGCTGACTGCTAGTTCAGCAGTTCAGCTGTTCAAATCTCACCAGCTCAAGGTTGACTCAGCCTTCCATCCTTCCGAGGTGGGTAAAATGAGGACCCAGATTGTTGGGGGCAATATGCTGAACTCTGTAAACCGCTTAGAGAGGGCTGTAAAGCACTATGAAGCGGTATATAAGAAAAGTGCTATATTGCTATATATATATATATAAATCACCTTTTTCAGCACCACTGTAACTTTGAATGAGGGGTGTATGGGGTGCTCAGGGAGGGGTAGCACCTCTGGTGTAGGGGCTTGTCATGTCCTTTTACGGCAGCTCATTCTAGGGCAGCTGTTAGGGCAGCTCGTTCACCTTTGGTCCCCACCTGTCACTCAGCTCTCACCTGTGGCTCCTAGCAGTTGTAGCATGCGCAGCGGCCACACCCCGGGCAACAGCTTCGACAGGCTGGCCAAACCAGGTTGAGAGTAGCCATTGGGTCACTGACCTTCGGTGAGATAGGGACTTGTCTATCCCGAGCATGTGAAGATAGATTCTGGCAACGGTCATGAAGCCAGTCTCTGCAAGTGATGTGGTACTTTAAGAGCACGGCAAGACATGAAAGACGCCCTGGTCAACCACTGCGCCCAGCCCATCTCCAACTGTCTCGACTCTTTTCCTGCTATTTGGAGCAAGATGGAATCTGGGAAGAGAGAGTGAGGCTGACTATGCGCACCTCTCCCTCACTTTAATCCAATTCACGCGCACATCTTGACATAGATGTCAAGGTCCTCTTCGAACACAATGGACGAAGATCATCAACTTTGAATGATCACTAAACAAACTGTTGTAAGTCAAGGACTACCTGTATTATAGACCAATCAATATCAGTGGTTTATGAAGAGCTCAGTTATAAAGCAAAGAGATAACCAAGAGCTAAATATGGAAGAGATAATAATTGCTCATGTGCAAGTTCTAAACTAAAGCAGAAAAACAAAGCCAACATGATCTTGGGTCTATGCCCTCCATTTTCAAAGAAAACACCAGGAACTGCTTTGAAACCCTGAACCTTATTGCTAGGGATCTTGGAGAACAGTAGAATGAAATAAAAGAAATTGTCAAGATAAATGTGAAAAGAGACTGCCGAAGACCCAAGGAACAGAAGAAAATGGGTGTCAGAACAAATGATGGATGTTAACAAGGAGAGAATCCAAAGTCAAGAAGGACGAACTCAGGGAGAAAATTCACAAAGAATCTTTTTAGAAGAGACAATAAGAAGTATTGCAATAATGTCTACAAAGGCATCAAAGATGGAAACAGATGCAGTCAAAGGAAGTCTTCCCAAAGACCTTTGGACTGAAGAAGTTCCAACCTCAAATTGATATGCTGAAGTGGCCAAGTGCCAGTGGATCAACAATAATTGATTCTGTAATTCTATACAGTAGAGATGCCAACATCCAAGTTAACCTAGAATAGTGATGGCGAACCTTTTTAGGTTCGCGTGCCAAAAAGGGGGGGGGGTGCGCGCGCTAGCGCGCGCTCGCATGCCCACACCCATTCCCTCCCCCCCACGCATGCACACAACACTCCCCATGCTGCCCCCTGCGCATGCGCACACACCCCTACCCCCCCGCAAAAAACGACGAAACTGGCAAACCGGAAGTTCGGAAAAATGCACTTCCGGTTTGTCCGTTTGATCGTTTTTTGCATTCTGGGGCTTCAGGGAGCTTCCCTGAACCCTCCGGAGTGCAAAAAACAGCCTACCGGCAAACCGGAAGTGCGTTTTTCCGCACTTCCGGTTTGTCCGTTTTGTAGTTTTTTGCATTCCAGGGCTTCAGGAAGCTTCCCTGAACCCTCCGGAGTGCAAAAAAACAGCTCACCGGCAAACCGGAAGTGCGTTTTTCTGCACTTCCGGTTTGCCAGTGGGCAACGCTCACGTGCCCTCCACTATGGCTCCATGTGCCACCTGTGGCACGCATGCCATAGGTTCGCCACCACGGACCTAGAAGATATTCCCTACTTACAAGAACCTGTAATATTAGAAGTTTGTTAGATCCATGCAAATCAAAAGACAACAGGAATTCATGGAATAGCTACAGAAAGCAACAGAAGAAGAATCTAACCAAACCACATTAGCAAATATGGCAGAAGATCAGGCACCGGCAACCGACCGCACCGGTACTGTGACGTCACCAGCGGGCCGCTACCAGTACTATAAAGTGGACAGCACCAGTAGGAACCCACCACTGGCCTGGATATTCCGATTTCCCTGGCGCGTGACACTTGGTTTGCAAATCTTGAGACTCAGGTTCACCCTGAATCTTGTCAGCTTTATATTTTGATTGGCTTATTTGCATACTTCTACATAGACTTATTGTGAATGTAACCCACTTTATACAGCAAAATCCTTTCCCAGACCTAGCAGGACCGTGTCATTAAATGACTTTAAGGTCAATCCTGTTGCTTTGAAACTAGGATCAGAACCCAACCACTGCATCAGAGAGCTCCTATCTATGTAACTGGAGGATTCTGGTTGGGAAATCAATGCGCAGCAATCAAAGGGAGAGATCAGAAAGCTAAACAAATCTAATCTAGTTCAATACAAAGTATTGTATTTATTTTTAAGGCAAATAGTGCCTCCCATAAGAGATAAGGATGAAAGGGAAGCGAAAAGATACTTGCTTGGATGTCTTTTCCAGCAGATTAGACACTTTTTGCTTAACCACAAAAGCCCCCTTGAAAGGAATCTCGGGGAGGAAGTTAGGCAGCCAAAGTCAAATAAATGCCTGATTCTGTGCCAGCTTCTACAATCCAACCATGGAGTCATTATAACATCAGTTGAAAGGAAAAGCTTAGACGTTTGAAAGAGAAAAGTGTTAGGAAAGGATAAGGAAACCTATGAAATGAGATATTAAAGGCAGAATTGCAAACGTTTCCTACTGGAAGGAAAATGGATGACATCTAAACGGATCAGAATGGTTGCATTTAGAGCTTTCTAAAATATTGAAAAGGAAAGGAGGCATATATACAACAATCAGCTGGGAGCGAACTGGTTCGCTCTGATAACAAAACCGAAGTAGTAAATAATAGAATATAAGTGGTTATGGCATCAAGTAGAAGCCAGGAGACTGGGAGTTCTAGTCCAGCCTTAGTCAAGAAAGCCAGCTGGGTGATTTTGGGCCAATCACCAGGAGACTAGGAGTTCTAGTCCTGCTTTAGTCAAGAAAGCCGCCCTGAGTCGCCAGGGAGTAGGGCAGCCTATAAGAATCCCAAAATAAATGAATGAATGAATGAATGAATGAATGAATGAATGAATGAATGAATAAATAAATAAATAAATAAATAAATAAATAAATAAATAAATAAATAAATAAATAAATAAATAAATAAATAAAGCCAGCTGGGTGATTTTGGACCAATCACCAGGAGACTAGGAGTTCTAGTCCTGCTTTAGTCAAGAAAGCCGCCCTGAGTCGCCAGGGAGTAGGGCAGCCTATAAGAATCCCAAAATAAATAAATAAATAAATAAATAAATACATAAATAAATAAATAAATAAATAAATAAATGAATGAATGAATGAATGAATGAATGAATAAATAAATAAATAAATAAATAAATAAAGCCAGCTGGGAGATTTTGGGCCAATCACCAGGAGACTGGGACTTCTAGTTCCTGCCTTAGGCAAGAAATCCAGCTAGATGACTCTGGGCCAGTCAGCCTCCCTCAACCCAACCCACCTCACAGTGTTGTTGTTGTGGGGGAATAGAAGGAAAAAGGAGTATTGTGTGTGTATTCACTGCTTTGAGTTATAAAAAATAAAGGGTGGATGCCAATAAAAAATAAATATATAAATAAATAAAACATAAGAAGAACATAACAATCACTAGAGACTATGTAGAGACTATGCAAGATACTCTGAAGCTCAGAATGAACTGAGGTTTGCAAGAAATGCCCAAAATAATAGCAAAAAGGGGTTTGGGTAGACCAGTGATGAAAAGAAAGGCAAAGACCTTATTAGGTGTGCTGTAAAGGCACAGAAGTTACAGATGTTGGCAAGGAGGCAGAATAAGTTAACTTACTTTTTATGTCTGTATTCAGAAGAAAAACGAAGCCCCAGCTAAGCCAGTGTTGTGCCCCTGGCAGAAGGAGGGAGCTGGAGAGGATAAAATAAAATTTAATTATGGAGTCCTTGGTGCTCTCCAAACTTGGCTGTTTGCTTGTAGAGGTTTCATTACTTGATGTTTCATTACCTGACATTTCATTACTATCTGCAAGCAAACCACCAAGCTTTGAGAGCACCAAGGACTCCACAGTTCAACCCTGAGCTACATATATTCTCTTCTATTAAAACTTAATTAATTTAAACAAATGCTACTCTCCAGAGCCAGGTGAGTTATATCCTAGCAAAGGGAGTTGCATTAACTTTATTGGGTTTTTTTAAAATTTTTTTTTATCTATTTTATTATTTTATTTTATGACTTCAGTTTTGATTTACCTTTCATAATCTTTGAGAACTCCTGGAGAAGTTTGCAAAATCCCAGGAGGACTGATGGGAGATTCTTCACCTTATCTTCAGAGAAAGGAAAACTTAGGAAATTACAGACTTCTCAGCTTCGTATCTATATTGGGCCAAGTTTTAGAGCAAGTTATTAGAACAAGTTTGTGAGCACTTGGATATGCAAATAGAAAAAACATATAAAACTGAGGGCAGAAAAAGAACTAGAGGTTCACTGAGTCTCCCTTTTGAGTTTATTTTATTTTATTTTATTTCTTTTAATTTTTGTCAGATGATGGAAATGTCTTTATCCCAAGCATGTTTAAACTCAGTTACTGAAGACTGACCCACTACTTCAGCTGGGAAGCTTTATTTATTTATTTTATTTATTTATTAGTGAGACTTATATACCGCCTCATAGTGCAAGCACTCTCTAAGCGGTTTACACCAGTAAGCAATGTATATATTTACATTGCCCCCAACAATCTGGGTCCTCATTTTACCTACCTCGGAAGGATGGAAGGCTGAGTCAACATTGAGCCGGTGGGATTTGAACCGCTGACCTGCGGATCACAATCAGCCACCTTGGCTCATATAGTGTATAGCTGTATAGTGTATAGCTTATATAGCTTCCACTACTCTTTCTGTGAAGTCATACTTTCTAACATTACTTTTGAACTGTCAGTTCTAAGTTATGCCCCCTCTGTTCTTTATTTTTGCTTAATGTTGAAAATATTAATATTGAAAATATTAATATTGAAAACATTAATATTGAAAATATTAACCAAGGAGAGAACCAACCTAGAACTAAGGAGAATTTTCCTGACAGTTGGAACAATTAATCAGTGGAACAATTTGCCTCCAGAAGTTGTGAATGCTCTAACACTGGAAGTTTTTAAGAAGAGATTGAAGAGCCATTTGTCTGAAATGGTATAGAATCTCCTGCTTGAGCAGGGGGTTGGACTAGATGACCTCCAAGGTCCCTTCCAACCAGGGGTGGGATTCTACCGGTTCGGACCGATTCGGGTGAACCGGATGCTCCAACGATCAGCTGGGAGTGAACTGGTTTGCTCCGATGATCAGGTAAGCCCACCCGCCTGCCCCTGCGCTTTACTGACTTATATCTTCTCAGCTGATTCGCGCAGCAAAGTGGATTGCCACGCCTCAACTGTGTTTCTCCCCAGCAGTAACGCGAAAGGTAAGATTTCGTAAAACTGCACACATGCGTGCAGCGCGCGTCATGCATGTGCGCGTATGATCACCGAACCAGTTGTTAAACTGGCAAGATCCCACCACTGCTTCCAACTCTATTATTCTGTTAATATGAATGCAACATCAGCAAGGATTGGTCACCAGCAAAAGCAGCTAGACTAAAATTACCTTTTTTTTGGTCAGAGTTTTGAGAATATTTTGCTTTTTCTTTGTCATTTCAACAATGTTAAATCAACTTCTCTATGATTTTTGAAAAGTGCTGCCAATAGTTGGAATAATTAATTAATTAATTAATAGTAACAGAGTTGGAAGGGACCTTGGAGGTCTTCTAGTCCAACCCCCTGCTTAGGCAGGAAACCCTACACTACTTCAGACAAATGGTTATCCAACATCTTCTTAAAAACTTCCAGTGTTGGAGCATTCACAACTTCTGGAGGCAAGCTGTTCCACTGATTAATTGTTCTAACTGTCAGGAAATTTCTCCTTAGTTCTAAGTTGCTTCTCTCCTTGATTAGTTTCCACCCATTGCTTCTTGTTCTACCCTCGGGTGCTTTGGAGAATAGTTTGACTCCCTCTTCTTTGTGGCAACCCCTGAGATATTGGAACACTGCTATCATGTCTCCCCTGATCCTTCTTTTCATTAAACTAGACATAGCAATAGCAATAGCACTTAGACTTATATACCACTTCATAGTGCTTTACAGCCCTCTCTAAGTGGTTTACAGAGTTCAGCATATTGCCCCCAACAATCTGGGTCCTCATTTTACCCACCTCGGAAGGATGGAAGGCTGAGTCAACCATACCCAGTTCCTGCAACCGTTCTTCATATGTTTTAGCCTCCAGTCCCCTAATCATCTTTGTTGCTCTTCTCTGCACTCTTTCCAGAGTCTCAACATCTTTTTTTACAATTTAATAATTCAGAATAATATAAAATGATGTTGATGGGTGGTTCAGGGAGATGGTTAATTAAGCAGTATGAAAAACAAACAAACCAATTAAAATATGGCCCAGAAGTTGCTCACATTTCAGTAAACAGCCAGTGGAAATTCACTACCAAATCTGTGGACAGGGGAATTATATGGATGATTTTTCCAAATCACTCAAGGGAAAGTTGAAATCCTCAGGAGAAGAACTCCTCCAGTACCAATGAGATTAACATTGGTGATGAAAACTCCGGCTTTGCTCAGATTTCAAATCTTATCCAGCATAGGAGGAGAAGAAAGCACAAATAAATTCTCAGCTCTTGATCCCAGCTGTCCTGCCACTACAGGTAGTCCTCAACTTACAACTGTATTTGGGATCACAATTTCCACTGCTAAACAAGATAATTGTTAAGCGAGTCATGTCCAATTTTATGACCTTTTTAAAGCCATGGTTATTAAGCAAATCACTGCTGTTGTTAAGTGAATCACATGCTCATTGGTTGAATTCTCATTTTCCCATTGACTTTGCTTATCAGAAGCCAATGGGGAAGGTTACAAAAGGTGATCACATGACCCCGAGATGCTGCGATCATCGTAAATAAAGTCTGATTGCTAAGGGCCCAAAGTTTGATCATGTGACTATGAAGATGCTGTGATGGTCATAAGCAGGAGTGAAATCCTCTGAAATCTGTTACCGGTTCACTTTGCGCGTGCTTTGCGTGCGCATGTGCGCTGCACTCGCATGTGCCCTGCAGGTACTACTATGCAGCACTGAAAAAGGAGCATTTTGAAGCCATCAGAGTCTGCAAAGGTAAGTAATAGCAATAGCAATAGCACTTTTCTTATATACCGCTTCATAGTGCTTTACAGCCCTCTCTAAGCGGTTTACAGAGTTCAGCATATTGCCCCCAACAATCTGGGTCCTCATTTTACCCACCTCGGAAGGATGGAAGGCTGAGTCAACCTTGAGCCTAGTGAGATTTGAACAGCTGAACTGTTGAACTAGCAGTCAGCCTGCAATGGCTGCATTTAACCACTGCACCACTTCAGCTCCTAAGTAGAACAGCGAGGGAGGGGTTCAGCTGTGCCAAGCGATTTAGCAGGAAATCCTGCTTTCTAGCTAATCTAGATCATGCAGCACAGCTGATCATCGCACAGCTGATCGTCGGATATACCGGTTCACCCGAATCGTTAGCATTTTTTACTACCAGTTCGGGCGAACCGGTCCGAACTGGTAGCATTTCACCTCTGGTCATAAGTCACTTCTTTCAATGTTGTTGTAACTTTGAATGGTCACTAAATGAATGTTTGTAAGTTGAGGAGAACCTGTAGCCCCAACCTTTTGGACACAAGGGACCGGTTCCATGGAGACAAGTTTTTCCGTGGACCAGAGACAGCATGGTTTCATGTGCTTCCTTCATCCCAGGGATGGGGCAGGCCAGTGCCAATCCACAGACTAGGAGTTGGGGACCTCTGCTGCAGCCGATATGCCATTCTCAAATTTAGAGGACTTTCCAGGCTTCTGCCCAACCCAAGCATGGAGTCGGTGTGTTCCAGGTCCTATCATTAAGTATTGTCACCTGATGGGACCTAAGAAGTGTGCTTCCTCTTTTGCAATTCTCCCCTGGAACATTGTCTACCTGGTACACATCTGTTTTCTACTTTGGAACTGTTTTGAAAAACCTACACAGAGCTGCCTCTTTTAATTTAAATTTAATTTAATTTAATTTAATAGATTTGTATGCCGCCCAACTCCCGGGGGACTCTGGGCGGCTCACAGTATGTCAAATCCATTACAGTAAAAAAAAAGCATATAACAATTAAAAAATATAAAAATTAAAAGACGATCTCCAACATTCATAACTAAAGGGGGGAGACCCCGATATAATCTACTCGGTCTCACTTTCACCCCGCCTGCCGGAAGAGCCAAGTTTTTATTGCTTTCCGGAAGGCCAGCAGGGTGGGGATGGCCCTGATCTCCGGAGGGAGTTGGTTCCACAGGGAGGGAGCTCCCACAGAGAAGGCTCTCCCCCTCGGCCCCGCCAACCGGCATTGTTTGGTCGATGGGACCAGGAGGAGACGAACTCTGTGGGACCTAACTGGTCGTAGGGAGGTATGCGGCAGGATGCGGTCCCGAAGGTAGGCTGGCCCTGAGCCATGTAGGGCTTTAAAGGTAACGACCAACACCTTGAATTGGATCCGGAGACTAATGGGCAGCCAATGCAGCTGGCGGAGGACAGGTGTTACGTGGGTGTACCTGGGCACACCCACCACGGCTCGCGCAGCTGCATTTTGCACCAATTGCAGTCTCCGGATACTCTTCAAGGGTAGCCCCATGTAGAGCGTGTTTGGTGGATTTTTCTTTCCATCTTGGTATTAGAGTGGGTGATGGGTCCTTCATGTGTCCTTGTTTCTGAATGGTTGTTTTTCCTACAGTGTTTGGTGGATTTTTCTTTCCATCTTGGTATTAGAGTGGGTGATGGGTCCTTCATGTGTCCTTGTTTCTGAATGGTTGTTTTTCCTACAGTGTTTGGTGGATTTTTCTTTCCATCTTGGTATTAGAGTGGGTGATGGGTCCTTCATGTGTCCTTGTTTCTGAATGGTTGTTTTTCCTACAGTGTTTGGTGGATTTTTCTTTCCATCTTGGTATTAGAGTGGGTGATGGGTCCTTCATGTGTCCTTGTTTCTGAATGGTTGTTTTTCCTACAGTGTTTGGTGGATTTTTCTTTCCATCTTGGTATTAGAGTGGGTGATGGGTCCTTCATGTGTCCTTGTTTCTGAATGGTTGTTTTTCCTACAGTGTTTGGTGGATTTTTCTTTCCATCTTGGTATTAGAGTGGGTGATGGGTCCTTCATGTGTCCTTGTTTCTGAATGGTTGTTTTTCCTACAGTGTTTGGTGGATTTTCAAAAATTGCACGGGTAATCCTCGATTTACAACCACAATTGAGTCCAACATTTCTGTTGCTAAGTGCAACGTTTATTAAGTGAGTTTTGCCCCGTTTAAGGACCTTTCTTGCCACCTTTGTTAAGGGAATCACTGCAGTTGCAAAGTTAGTAACACGGTTGTTAAGTGAATCTGGCCTGACTTTGCTTGTCAGAAGGTCGCAAATGGGGGACCACATGAGTCCGGGACACCGCAACCATCATAAATATGAATCAGTTGCCAAGCGTGTGAATTTTGATCGCATGACTGTAGGGATGCTGCAGTGGTTGTAAGTATGGAAAACGGCCATCAGTCACTTTTTTCAGTGCCTTTGGAACGGTCACTAAATAAACTGTCAAGGACTATTTGTAGTGTATTTCATAATTTATTTATTTACAGGATGGAGCTGAGAGTCCTAGTAGAGCTGGAAATCCAAATCCATCCATCCATTTTTAAAAAGAGATTGGACAATGATTTGTCTGAAATGGTATAGAGTTTTCTGCCTGAGCAGGGGGTTGGACTAGAAGACCTCAAAGGTTCCTTCCAACTCTGTTATTCTATTCTATTCTATTCCATTCCATTCCATTCCATTCTATTCATCCACACAGTAAGTTTTATCCAACCTGGTGCAAAGGTCTTATGTGCACAGTGACTTATATATTATATATCTTTTCTAAGTTGGTGGCTATCTACTGCAATTGCTGCTGTTTTGAGATGTTTTAAAGCAAAAGCAGATTCTATGCAAGAAAGCCTGGCCTGGCTTTTTACCTTCCTGCCTCGATTGTGCGAACAATTAAAAGCGGAGAATGATCGGAAGCCTCTATTTAATGCATAGTGAGAGGAACATGCTTGATAATGAATGCTTCCATTTAGAAATGTGACACAGATTTGCATTTTGCTCAAAGGGAGGCTAATATAACGGCATGCAGGTAAGGAGAAGGCAGGCAATTTAATCACAGAATGCTGCTGTCTCAATAAACTGTAACTGCATGGCATCCAATGGAAGAGTCTATAGCCCTGCTGAGAAAAAAAAAATCTTTTTATTAATGGAAAAACAGTTCCCATGACAGCCTATGCTTCTAAAGCAATCTCTCAGCTCAGGTGTTCTCTTTTGACTTTCTGTAATTATAGCCCATGGATTACATGTTCAGAAAATAAACAGAAACAGGCATGGGAGGATCATGACTCAAGTGTGCAGGCCTATCGATTAATCTTTCTCCCGATTTCATATTCCGCTTTTCAACTGGAGAGAACCCAAGGCAATATTAATGCACAGGTCAATGTCTAAAATCTAAGAAGCAGTCTGGGTCAGGGGTAAAATCCTCTGAAGTCTGCTACCAGTTCACTTCATGCACACTTTGTGCGTGCATGCGCGCTGCAGGCACTACCTTGCAGCGCTGAAAAAGGAGCATTTTGAAGCCATCAGAGTCTGCAAAGATAAGTAGAACAGCGAGGGCGGGATAGCAATAGCAATAGCAATAGCACTTAGACTTATATACCGCTTCATAGTGCTTTACAGCCCTCTCTAAGAGGTTTACAGAGTTCAGCATATTGCCCCCAACAATCTGGGTCCTCATTTTACCCACCTCGGAAGGATGGAAGGCTGAGTCAACCTTGAGCCAGTGAGATTTGAACAGCTGAACTGCTGAACTGCAGTGCTGCACTTTAACCACTGTGCCACCTCGGCTCAGCTGTGCCGCACAATTTACTGTAGATTAGCTAGAAAGCAGGGAATCCTGCTTTCTAGCTAATCTAGATTGCAGGGCACAGCTGATTGTTGCACAACTGATCGTCGGATATACCGGTTCATACCAGTTCACCCGAACCGGTAAAATTTTTTAATACCAGTGCGGTGAACCGGTCCGAACCAGTAGCATTTCACCTCTGGTCTGGGTGGAACAAACTTGTGTTGTTGTTTTTTTCTTCCAGTTCTTACATGGATGAAACAAAATTTGGTTTAGAAATGTCTTTCAAAGGAAAAGAAAAGTTGGGTGAAATTCTCATCGAACAGGAACATTTTTGCTATGGAGATTTTCAGTCATCTACGTCATGGTCGTCCCAAAGGTGCTTTTTCAAGAGGCAACTGGACTTTCTTTGTTTTTCCTTGAAGACATTTCACTTCACATCCAAGAAGGTTCTTCACTTCTGGAAGAAGCTTCTGACAACTGGATTTTCTTTGTTTTTCCTTGAAGATGTTTTGCTTCTCATCCAAGAAGCTTCTTCAGTTCTGGAAGATGTTCAGTACTGGAGAAGAACTGAACTTCTTCTGAAAACTGAAGAAGCTACTTGGATGATAACCAAAATGTCTTCAACGAAAAACCAAAGGGAGTCCAGTTGCCTCTTGAAAAAGCACCTTTGGCGTACATCCTTGCCTTTGTTGAGGGACAAGAACGTGTTTCAACATCCTTGTCACGATGTGATTTTATGATTATCAGCTGTACTCATATGTCAGACTTTATGACCCAGAGGTTCTTAACAAAGTAAAACAGTCATATGAAGAGTGAACTGCGCAAGTGTTGCATTCCATTCTCATTCTCCATTATTCTTTGCTGCTACCCTCCCTGGAAGGAGGGTCTCTTAGATTGTAAAGATGTAATTCTTAGGTTTTTATATTATTTTGTACTGAAATAAATATTTTGTTATTTAGACTTTTATTCGCGTTTCATTTTATCAAGGATTGGTTTCCAAAGGAAAAGATTCATCACCTCTACAATTTATTTTCTCATTGCGTCAATCCTGCTGGTTGGCAGTTGCTGCTTTTTAATATAATTTTGTGATGGATGCAGCAATCATCCATTTTAGTCCATTCAAGACTTACGTACCCCAGAAGCCCTTTTGGTTTCTGCCTAGGCTGGGTAAAATATGCTCCTCTTGCTTCCCATACTGCAAAACTTCATCTCGCTTTCCTTTTATTATTCTTTTTAAAGAGACCATTTTAAGTTGCGATAGAAACATTGCTACCTGGTTCCCAGGGAAGTCAAACAATCAGATCAATATTAGTGCATAGTTTTCAGGGAACTACAGAGCAACTTAGGAACAAGAGGACAAGCTGTTTCCTACTGTTTTGATGGCTGTAGCATCAGAGAAGAGATAGTCTTAAAAGAGAAAGGAGGGAGGGAGGGAAGGGGAAGGGAAGGGAGTGAAGGAAAGAAGAAAGGCAGGCAGGCATGCAGGCAGGGAGGAAGGGAGAAAGGAAGGAGGGGAGAAGGAAAGGAGGGAGCGAGGGCGAAAGGAAGGGAGGGAGGAAGAGAGAGAGGGAGGGAGGGAAGGAAGGTTGGGAGAAGGGAGGGAGGGAGGGCAGGAGGAAGGGTGGAAGGAAGGAAGGTTGGGAGAAGGAAGAGAGGAAAGGAGGGAGGGAGAGAGGGAGGGAAGGAGGGAGAGAGAGAGGGAGGGAAGGAAGGAAGGTTGGGAGAAGGAAGGGAGAGAGAGCAGGTGGGAGGGTGGGAGGGAGGAAGGAAGGGAAAAAGGGAGGAAGAAAGGAAGGGAGGGAGGGAGAGAGGGAGGAAGGGAAGGAAGGAAGGTTGGGAGAAGGAAGGGAGGGAAGGAGGGAGGGAGGGCAGAAGGAAGGAAGGAAGGGAGAGAGGGAGGGAGGGAAGGAAGGTTGGGAGAAGGGAGAAGGGAGGAAGGGTGGAAGGAAGGAACGAAGGAACGAAGGGAGGAAGGGAGGAAGGGAATGAAGGAAGGTTGGGAAAAAGGAGGGAGGGCAGAATGAATGAAGGAATGAAGGAAGGAACAAAGGAACAAAAGAAGGAACAAAGGCAGAAAGGATAGATCTACAGGAGTATCATCATCTATCTGTGCAAATATCTGGGAAAGTAAAGTAAAGGCCCAGTGACTATGTGAGCTGGGGAATTCTAGAAGTGGAAATCCATGGATCTTAATGTTGACAAGGTTGAGAAATATTGACCTAGTTTATCAGCCCAATCAGTGCTGATAATCCAAAGTAGCAAACCTTCAAAAAGAGCCTGTGTCAAATTCGTGGCAATGGTAGCCCAGCAAAGTATCATTCAGGATGGACTGCTGAATTTTATAGGAGCTGCAATCATACTTTATGGAAAGGACAGTTTCTGAAAATCCATTCGCTAGGGTATCCCAGAATTACACAGAAAATTACAATTTTGCTTTAAAAGGGCTTATAGCTAGATTCAATGTTGATTTATTCCAAAGTCCTTCCCACTGAGTTCAATGGGATCTCACTTCTGAACAGGTATGCAGATAATAAAAACGAAGCCTCACTTCCTTCAAATCATGACAAACCCTTTGCAAACATTTTCAAAGTCTTTGGTTACAAATTTCATTGACGTCAACCTTTTTGAGGGTTGGAGGTATGTGCTGTGAAGGTACCATTCATGTTTTCCTACAATCCCTAGAGAACCGTTCCAAAACGGCTGAATCCCACCTCTCATTAGAAGAAACAACTTGCTCTGGAAGGCTATAGTACAGAGACGGGTTGCTCCCGGTTCGGACTGGTTCTATAGAACTGGTAGCAGGAATTCCCCCCCCCCCCGCTCATCGAACCGGGAGTGATTGCCAGCTGGCCATGCTCCCGAACTGGCTCTCTCAGTGGCACCATAGGTGCCGCCATGTTGCTTCTGCACATGCACAGAAGTTGTTTTTTGTTTCTGCGCATGCGCAAAAGCTAGGTTTTTGGCACTGTGCATGTGCGCACACATGCACAAAGCTCACAAGTGCACCTGTGCAGCATGGCCATGCAGCGCACAATGTGCGTGCGCCCACATGACATGGGAGGAAGTGAATATGAGTCCAAAGTTGGGTTAGGAAGAAACCCAAAGCCTTGGGATCCCCACCGTATTTTACACCTAGCGGAGGAATCTTTGGAATCTGATGCCTCCAGGGGATCACCCCCCCTTGCCAGGGGGGCTTGGGCTGCTGCCACTGCTTGCATTCCTGCTGCCCCTGCTGGGTCTGGCTGGGCTCCAGGGGGCACTTCAGGGGTGGCTGATGACCCCTCCTCTTCCCCAAATTCTTCGGCTTCCCTCCCCGCAGGCAATGCATACCTTTCACGACCTCTCCGATTCTCCAGCGCCTCTTTCAGCAGATGCAAAGCTCCAACTCCATAATGATAGAGAAGAGTACTTTTACTGAATGAGAACAGGTAGCAACAAAATGAAAGCAAGATCTGAGGCAAAAGGTGCATAAATTGTATATAGAAAGTAATCCCAAATCCCTCCTCTCATAACCTCCCGGGCTAGTCATCCAATCCCGGTGCCCCTCAGATGTCATGTGGGCATATCTCCAGGTGGAGCCTTAACATCTGGTCTGCCGAAGCCGTTGACCTTGAGCAGGCTGTAAACCTGTCCATCCAGTCTGGCCCTATGTGATGAGAACTTTCCTCCCTAAACCCCCTAATCAGACACACAAGGAGACATCTCCAGCACAACTTCCCCTCCCTCCCAAATACCTAACCTTCCCTCCCCCCATTTCTATGGCAGCCGAAGCAAGCAAGCAGAGTGGAGGCTGACAGTGGGGGTTGCTCTCTGTGTCTAAAAAGAAACATGTTTCTCCATTTTTCCCTTTGGGAAATATAATATTCTGTATTTTTATTATACCTCAAAATATTTCATTCTTCTAGGATGGGTGGTGGCTTCCCACAACCTCTAACCCTTTGCTTGATGCAGGATACACTGACTAGAGTATATCTGGCCTCTGTTTGAGGATACATTTGGTCTGTATCAGGGGTGAAATGCTTCCAGTTCGGGCGGGCCAGTCAGTCGTCACAGAGCTGATGGAGCAGATGGCGGTCGCGGCACGGGGCTTCCCTCGCCTGCTTCCCTTGCCCACCTAGACTCCGCCATTTGAGTTCTTTTGCCCTCTGCGCATGCGCAAAGTGTTCTGCGCATGCGCAGAGGGCAAAAGAACTCAAATGGCAGCGTCCAGGCGGGTGGGGAAAGGGGGCGGGGGAAGCCCCGTGCCGCGACCGCCACCGGCTCCATCGGCTCTGCGACGACTGACTGGCCAGCCCGAACCGGGAGCATTTCACCTGGTCTGTATCATGTCCAGATAGTTTCAAGGCATGAAGGGTAGGAGGGACACGATGAACTGTTCATAGCACTGAATTTCTAGTTGTCAAGCCACTCTCCATATATTGCATAATTTCCTTCTCTTGGTTCATTAAACATTTGCAGCAGGGAGCAAACTTCTGCATTTGTACCACTAGGAGTTCTTTTGATAAAAATAGGATCGCCAACGTCCAGTGACGGATATGGCACAAGGAGAAGAAGAAGAAAAAGGAGCTCTTACTCAATAAAACTTTGAAATAAATTCTCAAGCTCCCTAAAAATAAAGTACGAAAACAGAAGCTTCTTTCTCTGATGAGGAACATGTGCAAAATGGTAAACTAGATTTTATCATAGTACAGTATTTTAAGCTGTAATTCAGCAGCAACTTTGGAAAGGCTGTGATCTGCGCATTGCCCTGAAACTTAGGATGTATTTCTTTCTGTGAAAAAATGTTATCTTTGCTGATATGAGGAGTTAAAATCAGAATAGAATTGGAATGGACCTTTGAGATCTTTTAGTTCAATCCCCTGCTCAAGTAGGAAATCCTATTTCATTTCAGACAAGTGACTGTCCAAACGGCCTAAAATTAAGAGGTATAAGAGATAACGAACGTTCTTGGAAGTTAAGCCATAGTGATTAATTTGGAAGAAAGTTGAAAATTAGAGGTGGTAGACCCAGGCGACAAAAATAGGAGGAAGGAGGCAGCATTAGAATACTAGTAGATATACCTGGTAGAATGTGTTAAATTTATAAATATAGATAAAAGGAAAGTTACAAGGTTAAGAAATAGCTCCGATGTTGGAATGAAGTTAGGGTTTCTGAATTACTAGTCTGCTAACCATAGGATGGATTATGATTAGAATGTACTCAGGAAAGGACAAGAGGGAGAAAGAGGAAGTAGAAAGGAAGGGGAGAGGGAGAGAGGAGGGAAGTAGGAAAGAGGTAGAGAGGGAGGAAGAAGGTAGAGGGGAGAGAGGGAGATAGAGGGAGGGGAGTAGTATGAAATATAGAAGGAAAGCAGACTGGAGATAAAAGTATATAGAAATATATCACTATGGATGTTTTGATGATATGGGATAGGTATGTATATTTGTACATATATATATGTGTATGTGTGTGTGTGTGTGTGTATATATATATATATATATATATATATATATATATATATATATATATATATATATATATATATATATATATATATATATATATATATATATATATATATATATATATATAGACAAGTGACTGTCCAGTGTCTTCTTAAAAACCTCCAGTGATGAAGCACCCACAACTTTTGATTGCAAACTGTTCCACTGGTTAATTGTTCCCACTGTTAGGAAGTTTCTCCTTAATTCCACGTTGCTTCTCTCCTAGATTAGTTTCCATCCATTGTTTCTTGTCCTGCTCTCTGGTGCTTTGGAAAATAAGTTGACCCCCTCCTCTTTGTGGCAGCCTCTCAAATACTGGAATATTGCTATCATGTCCCCCCTAGTCCTTCTTTACTCTAGACTAGCCAAATCCAAATCCTGCAACTGTTCTTCATATGTTTTGTCTCCAGATCTTTAATCATGTTAGTTGCTCTTTTAGCACTTTTTTTTCAAAGTTTCAACATCTTTTTTGTAATGTGGTGACCAAAACTGGATGCTGTATTCCAGGTATGGCCTTACTAAGGCTTTATAAAGTGGTACTAATACTTCACATGATTTTGATTCTCTGCCTCTGTTTATACAACCAAGGCTTGTATTAACTTTTTTTTTTTTACTATTGCTGCAACCTACTGGCTCATCTTTAAGTGACTGTCCTCTAGGACTCCAAGGTCCCTCTCACAGTTACTGTTTTTGAGCCAGGTTTCACCTAATCTGTGCCCGTACCTTTGGTTTTTTTCTGCCTACATATAAAACCTTGCTTTTCTCCACATTAAATTTCATTTTGTTGGATAGGGCCCATTGTTCAAGTCTGTCAAGATCTTTCTGGATCCTGAGCTTATCTTCAAGGGTGTTGGCTATTCCTGCCAGCTTAATGTCATCTGCAAATTTGATGAGTTCCCCTTCTATTCCCTCATCTAAGTCATTCATGAAGATATTGAAGAGCTACTTATATAAGGAGCAAATTGCTTTAAGGAGTATCAGGTCTCTTTGATATGATATTTTCCCCCAAGCTGGGTGTCCTTCAATAAATTTTCCAGTAATGAGAAATTCAAGGAATTAACAATTAGAAGGCTCCTAAACTTGAGAAGGCTACTCTAGTCCTTCAAAAGGGGAATGATGGAAGTTTTCTTCATGTAGTGCTCTAGACCCAGAAAAATGTGATTCCTTATTTCAGGAATACTTTTGCTTCAATAGAAGTCATCGTTCTGATACAGATTTGAGGAGAAAAGAATTCTATTTCCTTTCTATTTCTGGTTCCATTTTAGCATGTTAAATCAACCGAGATAGCTCTATGCAGGAAAAGGTGTGAATATTTATTACACTAACAACTCAACTTCCACCAAAAAGAACTGTCCATTATTCCATCTTCTATATTATATTATCTTGTCAAACACCTGGTCTTATCTGATCTTGATGTGCTTCTCCATTTCTCACTAGAAAAAAATGCACAATGATGTGAAAGTAAACAAAGACAGTTATCACAACTGATACCTTGTTAAACACTAGAGGTTGGATTGAATGAATCATTGTAACTTAGTAGACTTTGTAGTGTCCTTAGTGTTTTCTGAGCTTGGCTGTTTTCTTGCAGACATTTCATTACCAAACTAGGTAACATCTTCAGTGTTTAGTAGAGTTCTTTGTACACTTTTAAGGTTTGCTCAGCACCACTGAGAGAAGCTGTATGAGTTGAACTGGTACTTTCATAATATTTTCAGATGGTACATCTCAGAAAAATTGGTCCATGATAGTTTCATACTTAAATTGATTAAATGTTTAGCTTTTGTTTAAAGTTGGCATGTCCAATCCATGGTCCATGGGCTGCATGTGGCATGGGACAGCTAGTAATGTGGCCCCACAAGATCAGAAACTTTTAACATTATTATAGCATTTATATACATTAACTATATTATACACCTTATATGTGACTCAAGACCAGGGGTCCCCAAACTTGGCAACTTTAAGACTTGTGGACTTCAACTCCCATGCTGGCTAGAGAATTCTGGGAGTTGAAGTCCACAAGTCTTAAAGTTGCCAAGTTTGAAGACCTCTGCTCAAGACAATTCCTCTTCACTCAATGAGGCCCAGGCAAGCCAAAAGGTTGGACAACCATGGTTTAAAGCAGTGGTTCCCAACCTTTTTGTGATCGAGTACCACTTGGAGGTCCCGTACAGTCGCCGCGTACCACCTGGTTCCAGAGAAACTAAATTTCCATAATTGTACCGTTCCTTTTTTGGCCCCGCGCATCCAGCAACTGGATTCTCGGGCCGCTGGGACCAGGTGGGTGGCGTGTGGCAACAGTTGCAAATCGTTGCCAGATTATCTTGTGTTAGGCAGTAAACATTTTTGTGAAGTAAAAAATAACTAACTAAAAATCGTTCATGACCCCGGAAGTGTTCGCGTACCACCTGGAAGGCCCTCGCATACCACTAGTGGTACACGTACCACAGGTTGTGAACCACTGGTTTAAAGGATAACAATGCACCTGCAGGAGATAGAACACTTCTCTATTTAATGGTCTAAGAACAAAAGTAACCATTAATACAAGTGTGGATACTTTTATGGAGAAAAGGTAAAGGTTTCCCCTGTCCAGTCATATCCTACTCTAGGGGGCGATACTCATCTCCATTTCTTACCTGAGGGACCCCTGATCATGTGGCCAGCATGACTATATGCCAAGGCGCACTGAGTGCTGTTACCTTTCTACTGAAGTTGTACCTATTAATCTACTCACATTTGCATGTTTTTGAACTGCTAGGTGGGCAGGAGCTGGAGCAAGTAATAGGAGCTCACCCCATTTTCCGATGTTTGGGTGTCGAACCCAGGCTATCAGTTTTCCACTGAACCCCCCCCCTCCTCTTTATGGAGAAAAGGGACACTAAAAAGGATAATTCTTTCAAAATTAATAAATAACAGCTTTTTCAACTTTCAACTACCTGCTTTACTGATAAAAATGCAACTTGAAATGTAACGTATTGGTTGCATCTATAAAAAAAAGCATAATTTCAAATAATCATTTAGAACCAACTGAAAAAATAAGATTAAAAAATAGTCTCAACTTTGTCTTTATTTTTTTTAAAAAAAACAAAGGAACCTAGGCCGATTCACTTCAATCGATTTTAATGAACTATAGGCATTTTGCCAAGATTAAATTCCACTGCCCATATATTTGCACTGCAAATTTACCTACCTGCTTACTTCCCCTTCATTTGCACAAAGTGTGGGAAGTAACAGTGTCATGTGCTAAATTTGATATTTGATATTTAGTGATATCTACCAGCCTTGGCATTTGTATAGTAAAATATGCCAGGGTGACACCTTAAGGTGTGAAGAGCTAAGTGTGAGGAGTGAAAATAGCTGCTGATGAAGTTTAACTTTTCTAAACAGGTAAAGTTCTGAGAAAATGCTGTATAGGTAATTAACCCCAAGACGATACAATCCTGACTGCTGCAAAGCTAAAAGAACAAATTTAATACTTGTTAGTATCAGTCTTCATCAGCATGGCATCTTATGTTTATTTCATCAGAATTATCTTCTAGTTTTCCTTCTGGAACTCAAAGCTACTGTATTTGCATATATATTTG